>WSZQ02098799.1:0-10033 GCA_019419845.2 Weissflogia rhopalogaster
GTTTCCGATTAGGTCTCATTTGAAAGAGGACAACATTTGGAATGGGAAAATGCAAGAACATCGTCAAAAGTATGTTTAATTTTCGAGATACTTAAGTTTAAAATTCATGAATTTAAACAATTGTCATTTTCTCGAAAACTATTAAACATGGTACAGGGTAACTGTGCGTAGATAAAAAATTGAGTTCACTGATCAGTATATTCATGGATTAAATTTTCGATGATCATGGCTTTGTGAGTATATTACTTCTCTGAAGGTGTTGCTTGAGCTTTAATTGTCCTATACTGAGTCTTGTTAGCTCTCTCAGGTTGTCTGCTTAGAAATAGTTTTCTCGAGTGCCCTTCCTGTTGTTCTTCACGGATACTTCCCGCTCATATCCGGCTATCTGAACTTTAATGATGTCCCTACAGTGAAATAAGTTTCCGTAGACAAGTTTGTGTTCCAAGCCGAGGAAGTCGGTGATTGTTTAGCTGTGAATATCAAATGCCTGGTTCCTTCATCTGGCTATTCAGTTGTGAGTATAAAACCCTCGACGATCAGTGGTATCATATTAAAAAGCTGTTTCAATTTGTTCAATTTCCTGTATTTCATATCATAAATATTCACATTGAAATATATTTCTTAATCCTACTCAGCATACGATAAATTGTGTGTAATACTTTATAACACAAATCGAAATATGGCTTTGGAATTCAATATTAACGATAACTATTTACATCGTGTAAAATTGTAAATAAATTAATACGTATGAGGTGAATACACCCTTAATATAAGAGAACATCATATATTTTGGCAAGTGGTAACTAAATATGTCACCATGACAGTAACTTTTAATTTCTTTTCTTTCCCTTACCTCAAATGAACACAGAATTGATATAATGAGCAATTATGTATTAAATAACAATAATACTTATTCTTTGATATTTGATCAGAATATACAAAGTTTGGAATTTAACCTTTCGGATTCTTCTGTACCATATTTTTCAGATAACTAACCGACATAAACGACTTACTATTCTGCAAGTTATCCGGACTTTTCGAGTCGAACCGATATGAACCGGAAGTGCACTTCAGCGTGTCCAAGTACGCGTCCCTATACTGTTTATTCATGGTCACGTAGATGACTGGATTGATGCAGCATGCTGTATAAAACAGCAAATATGCGAGGATGTGAATGGGCGGGTAGGCCAAGTGTCCGTCAAAGATCTTCACAATGGTCAGTGGGAGATAGCAAACGACAAACGCAACGAAAATAACGATGACCATTTTCGTAATATGCATCTCACTGCGTCTAGTGTTCATATTGCTTGAATGTTGTGCGACACGTTCATGCGATTTGCGTACCACCCAATAAATATTCGCGTAGGAGACAATAATCACAACGCAGGGCATTGCAAAACCGAACATGAAGAGAGCGACTTTGGGTGAACGACCATTGGCGTCGTTGTTGATGGAACATGTGCCCAATTCTGCATCCCTGCCGAATGTACCCCAAACACCAAATAGTGTTGGCATCATTAGGCCATAGCTGAATACCCAGATGATCGTCACGTAGATTGCCACTTTGCACTTGGTGTAGATTTGCGGATATAGGTTCGGGTAGGCGATGAGGATGTAGCGGTTGATTGAAATTGTTGCGACGCTGATTAGAGACACTCCTACACTTCCATATCTAATGGATGATGAATTGTGACATATTTCAGTTCGAAAACAACAGCAATGAAACGATTAAATGGAACAGAACAGTGTTTATAAATACCTCATTAAAGGTGCTACCGAACATAAAAGATCTCCATGTATCCATTTTCCGTGGAAGAATTGACTGGCTGCGAAGGGAAGTACCAAACAGCAGAATAGTAAGTCCGAAACACACAAACTAAAACAATATGGACACATTTTAGTAACAAATGAATAGATTTTCTATTTTTATAGTTAAAACTAAAAAAATCGTTGGGCGACCAGACGACCGACCAAGGGCAAGGCGGTTGCAAGGGAACCAAGTGGTTGGGGTTTTTGGGTAAGGCAGACCTGGTCCGGCGGCTTTGCTAAAATGTCCCGACTTTTTTAAAGTCACAAATTCGGCAGGATTGACATGTTTCCTATGTTAAAATCATACCCAAGATGGACCCATAGGGGCCCCCTATCGTTAGAATTATGAAATTGTCAGTTAATGAAACTTATGAGAAATATCGAACGCAATTAATGACGCTTATCGATACCGATACATTCGTGATATCCGTGATCGTCGTGTCCTGCTATTCATTTGTCAAAATCTGGCAAATAGGTACCTAGGGGAACCTATGGGGACCACCTGGTATCAAATCGACAGGTATCGATATATATGAGAAATATCGAACGAAAGTAATGACACTTATCGATATCGATATTTTCATGACACCCATGTTCGTTATGTCTCGCTATTCTTTTGTCAAAATCTGGCCACATTACCCAAGGGGCCTCTCATTTAATATAGCAAATCGAGAGGTATAGGTACTTTGATAAGCATCGAACTTTTCTAGACCCCCGTGCTCCATATGTCTCGATTAGAGCTTTGTCCAAAGACAATATTTCGTGCTCTTGTAAATCATATATGACGTTTAAATTAATAACAGAATGACAAATAATGGATATCGAACCATTACTTCCTTTAAAATTTAATGAACTGATGACTAACATTGGTCAATAATGATGCCGGTATCCGGTCCCGGAGATTTCAATTTTACCACAAATGAAGGTCAATGAAATCACGACAACGTATTATTCACCTGTATTTGATGTTTTTTTTTCTCTGTATGAGTCATAAATAGAAACTTTAACAACCGATTTAAACAAACTCTAGCTGTAATCAACTTACCTGGCAATAAATGCAGCCGCTACTGTGCGGATCTTCGAATGACGTAGCATCGCAATGGCGGTTAGTAAGTTACCAATCACCCCAATAATCATTATGAATACAGTGACGACGCCTGCCGCAGTCATCATTCCTTCTGAATATCTGGAAATTGATTAAATTGACTTCACTAATGTATGCATCATTTTTTTACAAAACTCACTGCGTTAGAATGCCATATTCTGACATGTTTCGTGTTTGCTCTGTTTGGTTTACTGTTAGAGACATATTTAGTGACATATTTACGCGGCTTTACGTGATGTTTAGACGTCTAGTTTACGATATTTGAACTGGGAATGGCACAACTTCGCAACGGCTGGCGGTATATCACCGATACAATTGCTTCGTGTTTGACCAGAAACTACTGGGAATCCACTCATAATCTGACGTAGTTTACCATGTCATTGGGAATGGGTATTTGCTCGACGTAAGACCAAAATTTTAATCTTATCATACTTTGTGGTTGTGCACACAGAACTGAAACCTATGGCCGTCTAAAAGACATAATCAAACGTTTGTCATTCATATAACATCCGGTGCATGTTCATTTCTTACACTTATTTCTAGTACGGCTTTGTGTATTTTATGTTTTTCTAGGTCTTTCCGTAAATTATTATATAAAAAAATGACCTGAAATCATCATCTCCCAAAATTTTGATTTGTTTTCAATTAGCGATATTTATTAAAGAAATAATTTTTATTTACATTCATCGAATTAAAAAAAATGCTTCTGTTTATTCCAAGAAGATTACGAACATAATTAAACATAATCTCCGAAAATTCTTGTTTGGTTTCAATAATATCTATAAAATGGTGTTATTTTGATACCTTTTGATCCTTTTAAACCTTATTAATCCTTGTTTACATTCATTTATTTAAAATTTTCAAAATATATATTTAAAAATATGTTTCTCTGGTCAATTCCAAGCTGATTATGAAAGTAATTACCCGGAAAAACGTTATATGATTTCGAAATAAATATTTTGAAATATTTTTTATGTAGCAAATTTGCCAATGTTAGCAACATTGTTTAAAGTTTAAAGAAATATGACTACGCATTATATTTGACGAATATGACCCAATCGGCAAATGAATACATTTTAAATGCTTGAAACTTGCACCAATTAAAACAATTAAATGGGCAATAAATTAATTAACGAAAAGACAAACGCATGTTTGTATCTGAAGCTTTGCCTATGGGCTTTTACTTGACGCTTACACAATTCTTGTTCGTTTTTAGTCTGCGTTAATTGTGCCACTGGCCAATGAACTGAAACACTAATTAATTTGTTCTTAATAACTATAGTTTTAAACATTACTTTAGTTTGAAGTTTGTTGTTGTTCGACAAATCTTTTTTTTTTTAATTATGAAAATATTAAAAGAAAAAAACACGAATTACAGATGAATCTTGATATTTGATAGCATTTCTAATACATCTGGCGATGTTGGTAACACATTTTTAAAAGGACCGACGCGTTTTAGTTTGTAAACATTTGCATTCGTAACGTCAATATTTTGCTGAACTACTGGTTGAAGTTGCGTTGTTGTAACAAAAAACTAGTTACCTGACTAAAACGCTGAATTGCGAATTATCCAAATCGTCACCTTCCATTTTATAGGTTTATTGTTATTTGATTTAATATGTGTTATTTGTTTTAAATTGTTGGAACAAACACTACACAACAATAAAAACGCGTGATTCTCTGGCGTTGACGTTCAACGTCGATCGTAGTCCATTTCGCTTTGCATGACACAGCCAGGAAAATTGAAATTGATAAAACTATGGCACATTTTGAAGTGATGTGTAAACAGCTGCCGTACTGCCAATTGTGGGGCTGATCGTTTGGATGGTGTTCCCCCTCGCTCTCCGGATGGTTAAAAATTAATCTTAATTAGCTCCAATAATCAACTACATACACAACGCGCACTTTTTATCGTTTGGCATGCGTGTGGCGCGGTTTAAAAGTTTTAACAATATGCACACATCGCCAGCGAGCGACACTGACAACAGCGAAGAGCAGACATTCTGGCACTGATAACGCCTGTCGACAATAAAACGCACTTGTCGGCGTTTATAGTTTTTAGCGTTTTTTCCAAAGCGATGTGTTTGTTGAAATGGAAACAATTGCGATTGGTGTGTGATTTTACCGCGACGATATGAATGCTCGAATGCGCAACCGACTGAACATGAACACCGCTCACTATGCGCAAGATGCTGAGCCCGCATTTATTTATTAAACGATGTTCGGAATGGTATATTAGTCATCGCGAAGAATTCCCTCGCCATTACGCATCGTTATTGGTTCCTTCTGGCTGGTGTTGAATTTATACCCATGTATTGTTGAATTCAACCAATTGATTTCAATGGTTTTGTAGTTGTTTGATAGATTGTACCTGATTCAATTGATTTGAATCATATTTTCATGTTTTAGTCACTATTAGTCCTTGAAATAAAAAGTCTATTCACAAATTCTCGATATATTCAATTTGGAGATGGTAAAAATGTATTTTTATATTTTTAATATAATCACAATGCTTTATTATCAATAAAATAAAATAAACTTCCTTTGGCGTTGTAAAGATAAATATTTAAAAGGATATGTGCAATATTCATATTTATAAAACTAGTAATGCTTTAATTGTATGACACAAGTTATAAATAGTTGACTTAATACATGATTTGTTGAATTTTGGTATTAATTTCGAAAGTAAATTGAGTCATGCAGTAATGGCTTAAAAATAGTTGGAAATGGTAAACAAGCTACGTTCAAAATGCAAATGTCGATAAAAGCATGTGTAATGACTGTTATCGCCTAGTGGTAACTGTGATTAATACATTTTACTAGTACAAAGGAGTTTGAAGGGTAATTATCATTGAACTTGTGTATTTGTTTTCATCAGAATCGGCTCTAGATTTGCTACTAGATATTGACAACTGAATTTGAGGATATATTTTGAAATTTTTCATTTTTGAGTATATTGAGGGTGTTATATTGGGGATTAGAATATGAACTAAAAAAGTTCCTTTTGTTATTTTATGGTTTCTAATGCCGGATCTGCATACAGATGATAATTATCTTGTTTCACACATTTCAATTTGAACTACTATTGAATTTTCAAGAAGAAGAAGAAGAACTACTATTGCATTTTATTGAATTCTGTCACATTTTTGAATATATTTTAACATTGTTCTGCATATAGCAATATTAAGACGAGGTATTGAATAGAATTGTTTTAAAATCACTGCGCCAAGAATGGAATCAGAATATCAAGAGAATGATGGCGGCTCGTACGGTAAGAATAGCGAGGGACCAAATACCAAGAGGGCGTACATCACCAGGACGATTCCGAAACAGATGGAAAGACATAGTGTTTCTCTAATGCATATCAGGCGGATATAGCCTATAACGAAGAGGAAGAAGAGGAAGATGTAAGTGAATATTAGAATACATACTGTTTTCTTTCCAAACAAAAAATTAAACGATCGCATATAAATGAAATGGGAGTAACTCTCACAAACGGGAGCACCGTGAGTAATTGTCAGTATTGTAGTGATGGCGGAGTAGAGGATGATAAGGTGTTTTTACTTTGGGAGAATTTGCGAAAGGGGATCGTACACAAGCGTCAGTTTAGGTTGCAAAATTCTGTCTTTTATTTTTTAACTTCGCTTGTAATTCAAAGTTGTCTTGGCAGCATATCGCATTTTTCGCAAAGCAGTTTCGTAATGTATGTTACAAAATCAAAGGCTGGTGCGCTATTCTTCCGGGATCGCATGGTAATGTTCAGAAATTTTGAGAACATTGATATCAGATGTAGCAGTAGTAAATCTTGGGTATCATTGCTTGACATTCTTATTAGTTGTTGGGTCTATTATTGTATATTATCGTTGATAGCCTTCGAGTTTTTAGCGAGTGAAGCGCATCAGGAGTAGGGATGGAAAGAGGTTGATTAGCCTGGAAAATTTTAAATTAGGCAGTCGTGTTAATGTATGCCATACCGACTTAGGTACAGTAGAATTGGAGTATGTTACTAGAAATGTTTATCTCATAGGTAGTATTATATAGAGTTATAGGTAAATCATATAATTATTAAATACAAAATACTATAATTTAAATATATTACATTCAAAACTGAAACACGAGCACCATAATTTGAAAATACATCGACACCCTGAAAATAACTATTAATGAACATGTCCTTCGTCCTTAGTGCATCACGTAGAATTACAAACTACCAAATTCAATTATACTTTATATAATTAATCAGTCTTCAATCAATGAACTTGTGTCTGCATTAGCAGAACGCTTCTATTGCAAAGAGCCCCTTCCAATAATGATCCCAAATTCCATTTGGACTAAAAGGAATAAATACAACATCATACACCATGTTATAATCCTACTAAACCAGCGCCAATAACATTTAATACGGATGTGGCTTGCTTTGAAGCGTGTCGAGCTTTGTCATAGGGTGCCTAAAATTAACAACACAATTATGACAGGCCAAATTTAGGACATATATTTACGTCTAATACGCTGTTGACGACATTTGCAACTCCATCGAAACCGCCAACCAGTGCAGTGGCAACTCTACGCGATTTCGCTCCATCATTTCCGTACTTTTCGTGCTCTTGCGTCATATCAATTAGTGGTTTATGACCGACAATATCGGCGATAAATTGATGTGATCGGGTGTAAGCAGAGTCTAATTTGGACACCTTCCCTTCCATTTCTAAAATTGCTCGTTCCCTTCCGTATGAGCCGTAATGAGGCACTACTTGTTGCTAAAAATTGCAATAGAGTTATTAAAATTGTTATATTAAAATTGTTGACAGGTTAATTTGATTATTAAATTATTATAAAATTAGTAGGAGCATCATATTTTATATCAATTTCTCATAGTTTAAGAGCAGAACTTCATTTGCCGCAAAAAAACGATTTTTTTGCGTTTTTTCTCGCAACGGCTTTTTCGATTTTGCGAACACAATAGAAAAAATTCTGCTTTACCTATTTCACTGATTGTGACTGTTTCCTTATTTTATAAATAATTAAATTCTCTCGAATATGACGTCACTTGTTTTTAATGAAATATATATTGACATATTGTTTTCGAATTTTTAAGGCGATTTTTCGTGTGAGAAAAGCAATTTACATTTAAAATAGTATAGAAACATACAAATTCAATTTGTCTTCTAAATACTCGACGTCATATTCAGAAAAATTTTATAATCTTTACAAAAACTGTTTAGTTTTTCATGTCTGACTAAAATTATAAGCTAGGAGGTCCGAAACAAAAATACGAAAGCATTGTAGCAATTTTTAATTTAAATATTAATTTATTTAGTTTGAAAAAAATACACTCTACTTAAAAATTATGCATTAAATTATTATCCAAAATTTCAAGCATTTTAAATTATATATAGTGTCTGAGAAAAATTTATGTGAAAATCGTGTTCTTTCGGCCAGGTAAATGAAGTTTCAAGAAAGATTTAAAGGGATCTTTCTTGAAAATTCATTCCGGACTGTTGTAAATACTTTCACTCATTGTCAGGGCTAAACAAAACTATTATGTAAAATATGTTTTCGCTTTCATACTTACCGTATTACTTTCTCCCCATTCTTGAAACCCTTGTCCAATATCCATAACAAATTGACTCCCACCAATAATAGCATTATCAAAACCCAATGGATATGCCTTAATCGCATATACCAAAAAAATAACCAATAAACAGCGTGGATCCATGACCTATAAATAATAAACTCGAAGAAATAATGTAAGATGCAAATTATTTTAATTAAGAAAACATTATCATAATAAATTATTATAAGAATTCTTAGCTTCATATGTATATCCTTAATCCCAAGATTGGTAGTGATAAAAGACATTAAATCAAATAAAATTCTGCAATACTTTTATGCCTAATATGGCTTTGAATAATCCAAATTAACCTTGACTTGCTTTGAATTTGAGTGTGTCCGATTTAGGTATTGCGCAAAAATCTACGTTTATTGCGTTACTAATTATAACATTTGTTCGTTGGTCATTAGGTATGTGTGCTTACAGTCATAATTAATCAATTTGAATATGTTATAATTTAAACATTTTTAAATGCTTTGATTTTTAAAGTATTAAATGAAAACAGTGCCTAGAAACGGTATATATGACCTTCACATAGTTACATTCTTTTTTTTTCTTATTGATAATTTCATTTTAATTGAATAATTGAAATAATAATCCATGAATTTTTCAATTATTGCGTTAAATGTCTAGCATTTGAGCATGAGTTTTGCACGTACATCATTTTTCATTATCAATGTCTTGCGTTTGTCTTGCGATTACGTGAATATCTGCTAGTTACTAGAATACATTATTCTTTTACTATGTCGAATTTAGTAGTTTTACTATGTTATTGCGTAGCGTGTGTACGTGACACACGTAAACAAAATTGGCCCAAAAATTGGCCAATGCCAAGGTTGTTCACAAACAGAACCGGTGTAACATTTATTAATAGAACTACTTTCATTGATTTATTAAAGTTGTCGTTTTTTTAAAATAAATGTAGTAAAAATAACTTTTCGATTGATGTTTACTTTCAATAATGTTTCCAAGTTTTTCATGCTGATTGCAAATTTGCAAACCGTTTTGTTCATGTCCAGTTTTTGAGATATGATGTTTTTAATTCATTTCCATGCCTGGATCAAACTTTCTGCTATGTCGGGGCATCTGATACCTGCAAGGAACGAGTGATCCTCGATTCTTTGGAAATTGCTTGGAGAGGAGATTTGACCCGCGACCACAGGAAGATTCATTATAATTTGCGACAATTGCCCAGAGTCAAAAACATGTCTACTGGTGAATACTAAGCTATATATGCCAAGGGGTTAAACAACTATAACATATGTTTTGCCATATTTTAGAGACAGTGGGTGCTAGATAAAATGCCCAGATGCCAGAGTCTCTCTCATCATTATTACTTTGAAAGGGTTTTTAGCCTCTAATATGATTATTTACATTCAAGAAGAATTGAATAGACCTAATGACCAAAGTAGTTGATGCACAGTAAATGTAAAAAAAAAGTTATGATTAAATATCAAAATAAACTGGGCAATATTTATTTTGATATTAAGAGAAACTTAAGACTAAAC
>WSZQ02098799.1:12707-41259 GCA_019419845.2 Weissflogia rhopalogaster
CAAACAATGAATAAGAAATTTGTCGTATTGTTTCACAACCTTGCGATTAAAATAACATGGAATACATGAATGTGTTGTTGTATTTTCAATTACAATTGTAAAAAATAGGAAGACGAAATTTTAGAAGAATTTAAGTGGATTATTTGAATATTAGGTTAACACTGGAGATGAGCACTTCATCGATGTTTTACAATTAGACATAATTATTTTAAAATGTTATTTTATTTATTATTGTTATGTGGGATATGTTTATAAATGAATGTGTTTTGAGGCGTGTAATGCCAGAATAATAATATCTTATAAAATCCTCTACACACCGTTCTCCCGTATAAGTTCTTCGGCCCTTTCCTTAAACCTCCCTCCTCATACACCACCTTCCTCCATTTCTGCCATTTGTGTTCCCCTCTCTGCATGCATCACTCCGTATACTCTATTAATCGCCCGGTCTTCCTCTTTCACCTTAATTGGCTCTCGTACCGATCTGCTATCAGTCTCCAGCAGTCCGAAGTAGACCTTTCCACTGTCATCATATCTTTTAGAAACTATATCAGTTCCTTTTCTAGAACCTCCCATTCATACCACCCCCAAATCTCCAGCCCATACAACAAATTAATAATATTGAAATAAAATTAAGGTACAAACATGGCACAAGTTAAAATGAATTAATGAGAAGTATTCTCCTTAAAACGTAAAAACAGAAAATAGACCAATTAGACTTAAATATCAATTGATTAAGCCATTAAGTATTACAACAGATAATTATTAACAATTTAAATTGTGTTAATTTCAATTTAAATGGTTAATAATTTCAACTTTTCCGTATTTTTAAGCGAAAAGGATCTGAATTGAATACTGTATGACCTTTCCTAAAGAAAAAAAAACAAGTAACTATTCAATCAATTATCTTAAAATTAAAATAAAACTATTTACGCACAAATATCAACTCGAACATTTTGAAATCGATTAAGCTATTATTATTGCGTCACGGCAAGACAAGAATTACTGACAACTTTCAAGTAGCTCAAGTTCGAGTGCAAACGTTGTACGAAACTATATACTTAAGGTATAAACTTCTTCTCTCCCTCCCCTTCTGTCTAGAGATGGAAATACCAGGTTGAAAAATGAAATTATTGCAGAAGATTAATTAAAATACACCAGTGGAGTGAAATATTGCATTTAACTCGATTCTGCAACTTTCTATTGTTCCTTTAGTCAATTTGTAGGTCTTTCCTACCATTGTATTTTCTAATTGTAAGAAGTATAGAGTAAAGAGTGCGTACGTGCGAGAAAATTAAAGTTGCGAATTTTCGACATAGCAGCAAGGTCAATTGGCTACCTTGCTGTGTAATTTCAACACTTTTTATGGTCAAAATGTGAATCGAGCAATTTTTAAAGCAACAAAATATAATTTAATAAAAGCCTTATAGATGCAAATGATTTTAAACTTTAAAGTCAGGTTAATATTTTATGGTTTTACTACTTCTACTTGCGCAGAAGTGAGAGTCGCTATTTTTATTCATATTTTAAGTTAAAATTATAAAAATAAGTTTTGTAATTATGAAATGTATATTTTGATAATTATTAATATAATTTTAAAATATTTTCAACTCTATAAAGTGCAAGTGTCTCAATAGACCTTGAATTAAATATCAATCTAAAGAATGTAATTTGAATATTTGGGGATTATTGAGTCTACGCATGTATTTCGGCACGTACGCATTCATTTAATTTCGATCTTAAGCATGTGTTGAAAAACGAAATACCGAAATGCTGCATAATTATTTCGGTAAATTTATAAATTCAATCATATGACAACACAAGGTCAATCAGTAACCAGTAGTGATAAACCAGTATAAATCTAAAGATGTTTGAAAGTGGATTCAGTAACTGAAGACTAAATCAACTCGACCTTGATATAAATATATTAATATAATAATACATTTTATCAAGTTTTACAAAATGAAAAAGTTCTATAGTTATTGGTAGTAAATTATATTTCATATCCGGTTAATAATGCGAAATGGTATGTAACAATTTGTTAACTTCGGAAATAATTGTACTTACACAAAACAAACACCTATAAACATAAACATGTATATATTGCGGTAACAGCGTTGTAAATTTAATGTGGTAATGGTAGAAGAAAATATTTTAACCCAGTTATAGAAATTACAGTTTATTGCAACAAAACAAACACAATTTGTGTAAAGAAAACAAAAGGTGCATATTTCTAATTTCATAGCTAGTTAAAATATATTAGGAAAAGTAATAATTGTATAATTTAAAAAATAAGCGAATTATCATTTTCACGTTTTGAAATTGTAGCTAAGTCACAACAACTGCATGGAAATGTACTGCACATTGTGACCCTTCTGATCATCAGATATTCAATACCGAAAAAGTATTGTGATTGTTTTCTCTGGTATTTGAATGATTTCAAATAAGATATTTCGAACACACTCTGAAAAGAGATCCAGGATTAAGAATTGTGTATTAAGTACGTTTCGCCAGTGGGTATTTTGTGTATGCAATTAAGGTCCCTAGACGCATATTTAGGTTGCTTAGCCCTATTGTGCCTTTTAATCTCTAAAATATCGACCAGGTGCATGCCGCCGTAGTGGCACAGCGGTAAGGTCAATTGCTAGAAACCAGGAAGTCGCAGGATCGCAGCCCGCCTGGGGTCACATTCTTTTCCCGTTCAGCAGGTGCTCGTGAGTTGTGACTCGAATGGAGTTCGCCGCGAAGCGGCGAACTATAAGATCGCAGACCACCGGGAAAACGAACTACCGCCGCAAAGCGGCGGTTGACCATTCTATTTTGCCAAAACATATGATTAAATAACAAAAATTCGAAAATAAAATTGTTTTTGCCAACATCTCCGCAAGCGGGCCTCGAACCCGACGCACCCAAACAAGAACCGCACCCCTTAACCACTACACCAACAACACACCATGTCCGACCAAGTCTCCGAACAAGATAAAAATTGTAAAAAATATATAAAGCAATGTAATGTAATTATACGGAAAAATTTGTAGGAAAAGGAAAATAAATAATAAATCTTCTTAAAAGCGAGGAAGACTTATTGCAATATAATTCCGTTCACAATTCCAAATTCAACGTTATCTCTTCGGGTTTTACGGTAGTATGGATAAAGTTAAAGATAAAGTAGAGAGAAAGTTTGAGGATTTAAAAAAAGTAAATAAATTCAAATTTTCATACAATTCGGGGAAACATTAATTTTAAACTTTTTTCAGTCTATTACGGAACTTATATCCAGTGGCACCATCTTTTAGTTAATAGTAGAATTACAAAACTCTGTTAAAAAGCTCAAACAGGAATCTGTATTTCAAAGGTGGTTCAACTTTGTGCATTAGTCAATAGATGGCGCCACCCATATTACAAATTCATAAATTCTGGCCTTTACCACATTTTGTCTTGGATTTAACTAAATATTGCTGATCTTCTTCTTCTTCGTTCACCCGTCTCGTACCGAGCGCATTTTATTCGCAATTTTCGAGGAGTTCCATTACTCAAAAATTTTCATACTAAATATGAAGCTATGAAAATGAAACAAACATCAAAATACTCCCCAATTCATTTACTTTCTCATGTTATCAAACTTATTTCAATTCCATTATGATAAAACTCTTTTATACTGCTTTTAAAATTAGCTGTTTTATGAAAATTTGAATCTGAACTCCAATAGGGGTTTTTTACCCTTATCCGTCTATCGAACAATATGCCATATATATCAATTTATTTCCCTTTTTATGTTCTTTAACATGGTATTAATATTTTTCTTTTCGGTGAATAATTTTGGCCAACGTTTTGCCATTGTGCGCCACTTCGAATTTGGAAATACCTAGCTAATTTTCTCATAGTTCTATGTAGAATCGGAAAGAAATGCGTTAATACATATTTCAAGTAACTATCACATAGAAAAGTTTGACTTTCCCATATAAATTACATTGCGAAGGTGCAAATATGAGCATATCTCTATTGATTATTAATATACCCAGCCCATATTTAGCGTCGGTAGCAGGGCTCATGATAATTACGTCAACGTCAAAAATTTTCACCTGAGGAGTGTGGATCTTCAACATGTTTCTAATCACTGGAAAATTGTTTCATATTTCTAATGCACTGGTATCTTATATTAAATTATCGACAATTTTAATAAACATTTAAGTGGATAAGTATGGCAATGGTAGGTCATAATTATATAGAAAAGTTGAAAATAAGAGCTAATAGCCAAAATAAATTCCTTTCATTTCATTACTTGAAACCGAACCCTCTTGTTTGTATTTTAAGTAAACAACATATCAAATAGCATAAGCACTCCATGCGTATTGCTTCAATTCATCACGTACGTACTTAGATTTAACGTTACTTACGTTGCTTTAATTCTAACGTAAAGTTGAGATTATCGGAAAAAGCAATTTTTGAATATGAATGATTTTTAGATTATAACTTGGTCACATTACGTACTTATGACTTGAAATATGTATTAATGCATTTCATTTCCGGGTCTACATCGAACTATAAGAAAATTACCTGGGTATTTTAGGTATTTCTAAATTCGAATATTTACATGGAGCTTATAATTTTACATTGGCTTTTACGGTCGGATCACACGGGTGCAATTGAGCAAATCAAAAATGATATAAATGACATCGATTTGTGACTTAAACACTAAAACACTGTGTTTATGAATTATGCATTGCATTGTTATCAAAAATTCAAAGCATTTTGAATTATAGCATTCGAGAAAAAAAAACGTGAAAGTAATAAATTAAATAATAAATACCTTTTACAAAAAATACACATACGAACAATTATATTAAATTTAGTGTTTATTTACAAATACTAAAATTACAAAATGTCTATAAATATTTCATTATCTACATCTTTACATTCCTTTCGCCTGCGTATTTGATTGCAAACCGCCTACGCCTAGCTGAAAGCAAGTCACAGCACTGCTTCAGCCTGCTTTGCATCATTTTAGTAGTAAATAGCTCGTTGTGTTTTTGTTTAACTTTCTTTGCCAGGTTTGCAATAAAAACATGAAGAAAAGAAAAAGACAGTCACTTACAGATATATACAGTTTGCAGAAAACTCAGGAAAACAAACCAATATAATACACATTTCAATGAGCAATCGTTCAGATTTATAATACTTGACATATCGTTCATAACAACAATATTTTAAACATGAACCGATTATCGATCTTCAAAGCTTTTTTAAATAAAAAATAAATTTGCGCTAAAATCATATAAAATCATCTACGTTATAGAACTTAATTCATCAAAACCACAAAGAACGTAGATATTGTAGATGATTTTATCATAGACTCTTTAGTTAATTTGCTGTTTGAGCTCTTTCTATGAATGTTACTTCATCGATGGCAAGTATTTAATGTGATGAAAAAAGAGAAACGTATTTACAAAAAAGTCACTAATTAAATTACGACCATATAGTAGAAAGTAATACGTGCTTAGAATGACAGAAGAATAAACATAAAAAAAGTTAAAGTAGGAAAAAAATAACATTGATTATTAGGTGTGTGATAAGCTAATCGTGTCTGTAGCTGATGTTTGTGCTGCTTGTGGTGATAACGACTAATCTAGTAGTTTACAAATTCTTCTGCACATCTTTCCCCACTAATTAATCAGCAACGTTCTAAGGCTGTCGATTCATTTCTCATCTTCGTAGTTGGCTGATATACACCGCATTAATTTATGTACATATTCAAGTCTTAATTACATCGAAGTTTAAGTGGTCAATGAGTTAATGTTGATGCAATCGAAATATCCATATCATATTTTGAACAAAGCGTATCTCAAGTCATCAACTCAAGCCAATGGTAATTGTTGTTGCGAACAAAGGTGGTTTCCTTCCATGGGTTTTGGTTCATTAAAGGGTTTTTCATCGAATAATCACCCAAATAATGCGATGTTTATGGAATATGATTGACTTTGATGGAGATTGTTGTGTTGTTGCGGAACTTAGATTAATGCGGTTATCAATCTCGCCTTGAAGTTGACGATCCTTTCGCTCGTGGAGGCTATGCGCTGCAAATTGTAACAATTGCATTAGTTACTCACTTATTCGAGTTAATAACACATGTCAGATTAGAACTAGTGCATTAATAGACTGTCCAGTGTTGGTAATAGTCCGTTATATGTTAATTGGTCATGTTTATTGGTTTCCAGAATAAGGAGGTGCCGAGAATGAACGTTTTAAATTAATGGGAATAAATGTTGGTACGTGCATGGTTACTGGTGCTGTGCACGGTAGTAAAACCCTTAAATGTTTAATCAACGAATCACATTTGCGTGGTTTCTTGGAAGGCCGCGCCCGAACGTTTAGCCTTTCTAAATTCTTACGCGTGTACCCGGACAATCACTCACATTCGTTAAGTTAATGTGAATTTATGCAAACTGAAATTAGGTCGTACTTACATAAGCAATTTTGAAGAGAAGTTAAAATTTGAACGGAAAGAAAAATAAACAAAGAACTTTACTGTAGGAAATCTCATTTTGAAGTGATTGTTGTGTTAATTTCTTATTTTATGGAAAATTGGGTAAATGTTTCGAAAAATAATGAGTATTTAATATTAAGGTTCAATGAACTGGATAAAAATAGAAATATATTAAGTAACAGATAAGTAAAGAGAAGTTGAAATTGCACTATATGAAACTCTCTTAAAACGGTCTCAAATTGGTCATTAAGAGCTTCGGAATGGGCACCGTTCCAAAATTATGGGCACCTATCAAAGAAGGAAAACATCTCAAGTTTTCATATGATGGACATATCTTATTAAAAGACTGGACCCAACAAAAATATAATGGGATGGAAGACATTGGAAGAAGATAAGAAATAGGAATAATCTCCGTTAAGTGACCTTATTGTTTGTTAAGTGAACTAAAAGTAAACGGAAATGTTTTAAATAGCAAACAAGTAAGAAGGTAACTAATTGTAAGCCATAAACAAAGACATAAGGTCGGGCGTGTCATAAAGATAAATGAACCAACGTTACCAAAAAGCATAAGGCACTGGAAAACTAGTAAAAAGAAGAAAAAGTTAAATGTACCTATTATCAGTTAAGTTAACTGATCGCGAATATAAATATCGGCAAGAAGAGAAGACACCAATATATAATAGGAGGGCAGATACAAAAGGCAACGCACAAAGGCAAAATTCATAATCGTTAAGGTGAATAAAGACGTGACAAAACGATTTCAATAAGGTCAAGGAATAAAATGCAAAGGCACAGGCTAAGAGTAATAAACTTTCTGAAAAGCAGAAATTTGGATGCTGGGCGTGTCATAAGAATAGAAGAACAAACAATATAAAGGAGATGAACCCAAAATAGAAAAAGTCATGTCTTCCTATTATTTGTCTATGTTTGGGTTCTATATTTATGTTACTCCTTTTTGTTGGTTAACAGACCTAAACGCAAATAGACATATATAAAATATCAAACAGTTAAATCAACAATATACACAACTATACACAATATTCTGATAAGACAAATTTACATATAGCTGAAAAAAAGACCAAAGAAAAAGTAATTATGTAGATGTTGAAGGAATGTAAAAGCAAGTATAATAATAAATAGAGGAAAAATTGAAAGGGTAAACAGTAATAAAGGAGAAGAGAACTAGAACCATTGAAATAGAAGCTAAGAAGTCGAAGGAGAGAAGGCGAACAAGAAGGCGAATAATGAAATACTTTAAATCAATAAAATAAATGAAAGGTAAGGCAGAAGATCGGCAAAAATAGAAAGAAATAAGGAAAGAGAATTGAAAATGATTCGTCTAAACTTAATTGATAAACTAAGAAAAACCAAAGATATTGAAGTTAAAGGAAGTTTTAGTAAATAATATAAATTTCAATTTGAATATTAGTAAATTGCCCTCAAGATTAGTAAATTTTGTAACGTCAAATGTTTAAATGATTACTTGTACTCAATTATAAGATGATACGTGCTAGATGTGCTACATTCTACGTGAAAAATTTGAAGAAAATCTGCTTTTTGTTACCAAGATCAGATCTTGAATCAAATTGGCGATGCCTCGGTTAGCAAGAACGAAGAGACGTGTGATGGGTCCGGGAATCCCCTCGCTGCTGGCACCCTTGGCGACGTCGATTTCGACAACCCCACCCGGACCAGCCGGGGCGTTCTCCTTCTCGTCAGAGTCCTCCGTAGCTCCCGATCCAGCAACCAGCTAAACAGAATCAACGCATTAACACCTGTCACCTTCAAAACGATGCAAATTATGCTTATAAGTGATAATACCCAATCAAATGTGCATAGCCTTCGCATACAAAGAGCACTTTTCTCCTTTCGAAGTCGCAATCAATTAAAATTGCCAACGTCTTTACTCCGTGTCATATTTACATATTTGCATGGATTTATATTACATTTGTGTTACCATACGTTACACCCTTATTAATTAAACATGCGAATATTTTTTTGCCACTTTACTGGCCGCCAAAACCTCAACAAATTACTTTAAACCGAATACGAAAGAAGATCGGCATAAATGTATAATATATCTACTAATTTGCCATTATTGCATCTATATTTATATGATTATTCTTTTGATGTTCAATGCATAAAGTGATTCATTTCCTAAGCCGTTTACCAAAGGCACGAACGCGATTAAAGATGGTAAAAATCAATTTTATACGTGCTGTACATCGAAATTATGTTAATTTGCAATACGTATGTACAATCAGGGTTTGATGAAGAAATTTGATCGTAAAATTAATTCTTTTGTATGATAGCATCATTGCATTTGTAAAGAATTGAAATGGCGTCCTTGCGTTGCATAAAGTTAATCATGAAAATCATTTAAATTCGTGACGGAAAAGTTTGAAAAAGTTTAATAAGGATTATATCAATGTTTACGATATTGTTAATCATTTGTACATGTAACAGTTGTCGTTTAAAGTGTTTACATGAGGTTGTTCTGGTCTTAAAACGAATAGTTTCCTCATTGTTGTCCTGTACTGTGAGTTATTACGCAGGCGATTACGATTTGGGCCTGTTTCTAGACGCTGTGTTGTAATCGAATTCGCGTGGTATCTATTGCGACACGGTTCCTTTCCGTTTGTATGTGTGTACTCGAGCGACTGCCGTCGACAGAAAGATGCTCGACGTGAAAGGAGATGCTTTCACTTACATCCGATTATTGCAAAATGTGAACAACTCAACACATACTCATTCAATGCACTAAAGAAGCAACTTTCCTTTTTGCCATCGCAAAATACAATATCACACACAATGCCGAATCAGCGAATTTGCATTATTTACAATAGTGAGGGAAAAATTCAACATTTTTTATTTCAGACCTGACAAACCAATATTATTTATTTCCAACTATTTACTCCGTAAAAGTTATCACGAATATACTTACCTTAACGCCCTTTTTTATTTATTTATGTGCAAAAACAAACTTAACTTAGCACTAAAACTAATATATTTTTCTAAAACCATTATATATTACAGCAACTAATAAAAAAACGTCTGTTTTTTTCTTCTTTGTCTGTTTGTCAGTTTTCAAATATTCTCGTCCTCATAAAAATATTTTGAACTGGGTCGATCAAGTCTCGTCATGTCATGTATGTTATATCTGTCTGTTTGTCATTGTCAGGAATAAGGTGGAGAGGTGGGAAATGCAGGACTAAATGAGTTCGAGAAATTGCTGCATAAAAAGGAAACTTATTAAGTTAGTTTGGACACAATTCATGAATTAATGAAAGAAGGAACATAACATGTTTAAATTATAGATTGTTAAAACAATGACATGAAAAGAGAAGAGTTTATAGATGTAAAACAACCAGACATTATAACAATGTGTCTTTATGTAATCAACATTTGTATTGAATTGTATTGAATTGCATGCAGAATATGTTGAAGTGTCGCGAAATTCATAAATTATAATCGAAGATATTTAAAAGTCCAATACAAAGAAACTATTTAATGGCGAGAAATATCTAACAACTTTACCCATAGTTATAAGATGATATTGTTCACTTAGCTAATATACGATATTGTTTATATAATCATTTATTAATCGAAACAATGCTGTCGTCATGTTGGTATTTTTCATTTAAAATAAAATGACACAGAACATACCACATTCGCCCATATTAAACACAAGAACCGTAGAAAATTAATTACGCACTATATTTTTATAGAAAATAGCATGAAGAATAAAGCAAAAGCAAAAAATGAAGCAAAACCCAAGGAATGAAAGTTCGTACAAAAATCGCAGTGTCATGAAAAACAGACAATACCGATTTTGCGACAAGAGAGTTGACCAAGAAATGTTTCAATGTAGAAAACCGAGAGGTTTCTTTTTGCGGTTCGATATTTCTTTTGTATCGAATACCAATCCACAACAAATAATAGTAATAACAATAATAATAGAAAAGAAACTTTATCATTTTATTTTTATTTTATTTTCCCAGTCAAATTTCTTGTCTTTTGTTTAAAGTTAGTTTAAAGATTAGTGGGGCGTTTATAGGAACTGTCATTTGGGGAAATTGTTATACCTGAGGTAAGAACGTTCTCGCTGAGGACGCAGTTGCTGTTAAACCGAGTCCGACGTTTTCAGTACCAGCAATCATGCGGTACACGGTGCCGGCCGCCCTCGCTGCTCCGTCTGCGGTGCTCTAAATAACACCCAAAAAGCAAATATTTGGGACAAGACTTCTTCATCATCAACATCGTTATCCTTTCTGTCAGTTCATACTGACATACTGCTGCCCAGATCTGGTCGCTAACGCATGATTGTGGACATTTTCCATATTTTCTTTATCATATTATAAATTCAACTACCTAATCGGTGAAAGCGCTTTATATTCTCTGCATTACTAACAAAATATGTGTCGTAACGAAAAACAACTGCAGAAAATACACTTTGCATTCGTTATGTCACGTAACATGTTCTCGACGTAGATCGCGATCAGAATACTTTGCAATTCTTGGAGACTTGCTGTATTAGTCTCTAAGCATTTCTGGAGACTAAAGAATTTGTTTCTGCAAGATTTTATTTTCCTTTGTTTCGACTGAAACATTCGACTGAAATCGTGCCATTCTTGAACCGATATGATCACCTAATATGGAGCGAGTGACTTGTTTTATCAAATGTCAGATACAATTTAAAAAACATTTTCTTGGAATAAATCGTGTAATTCTAATTTTCTTGCAAGGGGAGTGTCTCAATTGTCCGCCTTAGTTGGGAATAAACATTTTTGTACGTATAGTATGAATTGAAATAATTTTTGATAAAGGAATTTTGAGATGATTTGACCTGTTTGCCAAAAAAAAATTAAAACGTTGGTCTCAAATTCATCAAGATTGCTTTAACTGTACGCTTTGCCACGATGATATTTTTGGCAATCGGCTCAAACCGGGGAAAAATCCCGTTGAACTATATGTTCAACAAATTAGTCGAATTATTAAGGCAGACAAATGAGTTACTTCTCTTGTTAGACCATTGACGTTATATGTTAGATGTTGATGAAAACAGGAAATATTTTGAGAATCCTTGAAACAATTTGAAACCACTTATTTGGCAATCCCATGTTCTCTTAATGAAAATCTTCGTTTTTAAACCATTAAAACCTTAATAAAAACAAATAAAGACTGAAATATTTTCTTATCAAATGCAAAAGCCTATTTTCTAAACTCCAGTAGTGTATGTAGCAAAATAGTCTATTATTCGCAGATTGTGAATGCAACCTTCGACAGGGATTGCGCAAAACGTGCGGCCAATCGGTCGAGTGGACTTTCGCGCCGCACAGCGTCGTGCGCTGGCATAATTAATACATATTTTATGCATTAATTTCATTTATTATGTTGCGCGCGAACATTACAATCGTGACTGACCAATCGTTAGAAATTGGGAAATCAGGTATTACGCCTTTACTCGGCTAAAGTTAAATGACCACCTACGAGTTATGGTAATTGTCTATGATTATCGTTCTATTCTTACACTTTGAAAGATTTTACTTCAATCACTTTCAAGTGAATGTAAAAATTTATCAATGTGCCTATTTTTACATTGAAAGAAATACATGTATAATTCACTAATTCACAATTTCGAAAATTCAATCAAAGAAATTACTTATTTCTTCTGAATGAGAAATATCACGTTCAACTGGTATGTGAACGTTTTAAATGTCAATTAGTTCATTAAATCGCACGTTGCGTGATATTTTTATTTCTTGAAGAGTTACTCAAGTTGCTGGAGGATTGCCTTGACACTATATAAATTCAATATGAAATTTAATCACCGAAACTTTTTTTCAGCTTTCTTCTCGCTTTATTGTAAATTTACTCGCTTTATTTTAAATTTAAAAGTTAATAACTTTAAATGTAAGCATGCTATTGAAGGAAATTCATAGGTATTCATAAATATAATTCTTAACTTTCTTATTTACATTTTTAAAGTCCTTAAGGTAGCTATTAATAACAATAATCTTTAAATGAGTAAATATTAGTTTAACACTGGTTTTACCTTCTTGATATAATTTTTTTGAGAATAGTTTGAGACTAATTATATTAGTTGGTTGAATAGTTGCTGTATTGTTGTTAGGTTTAGTTAGTCGATTCTTACCCGAATGATGTCGAAGAGGAAGTTGCCAGAACCACCGGCAGAACCTCCAGCAGAGGCGGACGCGCCAAAGCTACCACCGAAGGGCAAAAAGCGCTTGTCGCGGTCCGCGTCGTCCGCCTCCACGTTAGAGAGGTCGTCGGAGGGATTCAGCCCATTACCCCCAGATGCAGCCGACTCTTGATCGTTGGCTTCTGCGTCTTCAGCTGCTCTTATCGTCCTTTGATGGGTTTCACGTTTTGATCTCGTTTCACTAGCTGGAGACTGTAATATGAATCAAATATAAAGATCAACGAAATCTTGGCACAATAAAGCCCAAAAAACATATTAGTGTGATGTGATTATAATGCAAGCTTCGATATGCAATGAGGTTTTAACTTTGTATGAAGTATTGGTTTAAACAAAGTTTAAACCACGTTTAAATGATGTTAAAATGTTTAAACAAAGTTTTAACTTGTTTAAACATGGATTAAAATATTTAGAAATGTTTACAATATTAATTAACTTAAAATTAAATGTTTAAGGGTGAAATATTCCTTATTGTTATAAATCCAGGAATGTTTAATGAACACGATTATCTGTAGATTGGTAAAAAACAAGAAAAAGTGGTTTTAACGAAAGAATTGGCGAACGAATGTCAAAATACGTTCGTAATTGGTCGTATTGACTCCATTTGATGATGACTGAAATTGGTCGTATATCATACTGTGTATGGTGCAGTGTCAGAAATGTGATTGGCGCTAGCCGCCCCCAGGTCGCGTTTGTCACCGATGCGGATGTCAAGATCCCCGTCAGCTTTGTCGGTGGCAGATGAAGTGGTGGTGGTGGATGGAGTTGAGGTTGATGAGCTACTAGCCTCAGTTGTGTTGAAGGTGCTCGATGGCGCCACTATATTGTTCGATTCTTCCTCTTCGTCATCATAATCATCATCATCAGGGCCGAAGGTTGGGAGAACAACGCTAACGCGAGAACCGCTGGATGAGCTACTGCCGCCACCGCCACCGCCGCCAATGCCTAACACACCACTTTGTAGCACCACTCGGCCGATGACTCTAAATGCGGTGCTGGTCACGTTCTGTATTACGCTATCTATCACCTAGAGTTCATATTTTATAAGATTCTCTCCATTTTCTTGCTAGGTATAATTAGTAACTATAATTTTCCGCGTGTATTTCACATTTTGCTAGCAAATTTGTTTTGCAAATCAACTGTGCTCGATTGGCGACATAAATTTAGAAAAGTGCGTTAATAATTGTTCTAATTGGTAGCCGTTTATTATGCAATGATTAATATATTCAATTACGTATGTGTGTGGTTTATTTCTTGGTTGAAATTGTCAATTAATAAATTGCTTTCAAATTAGTTTTACGTAAAGTTGATAATTTCTTAATATTTTTCAAGAATTCAGAAAAAATTAAAATATTAAAAAGAGTTCTATAACCACTAAATAAATACTGAATTTCTACTTGAATTTTATTCGACCCAGTATATATTAACAAGGGGAGTGTCAGGATCGTCCGACACCGATTATCTAATCCGTTACCGTATATTCAATATGATGAAGTAATGTAATTTCTTGTCGTTTTTCTGACAACGAAAATGACCCCGTTATTAGACACACATTTAATAAGTGATAACATTGGTTCTAAGTAATCAAATGGAAAACCTTCCCAGGATTTTGAAGCAATTTTCACGATGAATCGATTTGTGCATGATTTATATTCTTAGAAATGCACGACATGTGAAAAAACGTAAAACTCGTCATTTGTTGAAAAGATGTTGGTTTACATATTTCTCAATAATAACCCAACCTTTCTGCGTAAATGGTTATATCAAAACACACTATATTTAAGGAAAAGTGAACAATGAATCCGTATAAGACTGGGCGGTCTATGTTATGTTGAATGGGAAATATTCGTGCACAAAGTTTGAATTTCAAATTTTAATTCCTCATATTGCAGTTTCGTGTAGTCCATCGTAGAATCCTTGTAACGAGATGATCAATTTTGTGAAATCTTTGGCATTTTTTTTCTTACCAAAGTGCGCAAAACGGCGAAAAATCCCATTGTCAGAATTATATCTACATATGTACTACACGGACAAAAAATTTCAGGCAAATCGACGTTGGACAATCCTGACATCATCCTTGTAAGAGTTTAAGCTTAGTAAATGAAGTTGCCTAGTTTGTCTATTTGACACTTTATGTGTCGTAACTTTGTAAAATATAACGACAATTCTGAAGAAAATAGATTTATCTGGAAATCGACTAATATAATCTTTATTGGTATGGAATTAATTGTATTTTCTTTAATTTCACTTTTATATTTCATTTTCTAGTTGAATATGTTGTGTTTTGATAGCACTGTCCGTTAAAAAAGTTTGCAACAACATATAATCACTTACGATTTAAACATTTGAAAAGCTTCTTTATAAAGAATTAAGATTATTCTTGATTGTACCAAACTTATTCACATCTATTTAATAATTAGAAAGTGTTGACATGCACAAGTGGTAAAACCCAAAGTGGACAAAAAATACGAAAAGTCATAGTCGACGCGTAAAATTTCGAATGTTAATGTACAATATTGCATAATCACGGACTCGAAACGAAACTGGAAGTGAAAAGAAAAGTGGTTAGCACGATAGCCACCAAACCGAGCAAAGTCTATAAAATACATTCAATAAATAAATAAAAACTAGGTAAGTATAAAGTATATTCACTATTCAAACATAAAAAATTCTTCCGAAACGAATGTCGTAAGCGTAAGATATATCGTGTCGTAAAAGATATATCAGTTTATTCGATTATCGAAATATTTAACCGCTACCATCTTGTAAATATATTTACCTGAAATAGTTGTGGGCAATATTGTCTCAACAATTTTATTTTATTATTAATGCCGTTGACAATTTGCGTCGTTTGTGCACGTGTATCCTGTCCATTAGCCTGTGGAAATTTCGTGAGGACTCAAATTTAATAACACCAATCAATTCGCTTAACAACCCAGCAAAAAAAAACAGTAATACATGCGTTTGTTTTACGTACTACGCATTCAGGTGTGATGCATTTTTGATGATAATAATCCAAACTCTGGGATTATTGAATCATGATGGAGATCTGGTGTCGTTAATCGACCTTTAAGATCCTTCTTTACATGCTCTATCAAATAATTATACCTTCAGCCAAGAGGATGCAGAGAATCAATGATTCACATCTATTTCAAAATAATAATTATTAAGTTATACTGAAAACAATGAGTTATTAGGAAAAAGTCAATCTTTTACCATGTTTATACTCTTTAAAATTGACAAACGAAGCGAAATTAAACATATAACTGCGTATTGAAAGCTTAAAGTTATTTTGAGTGTACTCCAAATAATTTTAAGCCTTTGTGTATATTTTGAAATGAAAGTAAAATAGGCATCAAAATTATTTCGATTAAATTCATGTAATTTTATCATAAAGAGGTCAATGTTGACGGTTTACAGCTTGATATCTTCATGATGACACACGTTTATTCGATGTGAATGTAGTTGTGTGCGAATCACGTGCGCCGTGTTGAGAAAGGGGAAACTTTCACTTCTTTTACTTTCTTCGTCGTGGATAAGCAAACGCTAAGTATTTCTTATTTGGAAGATCCGAATTAAAACGCGTCGTGTGAAAATAATTTTTAGGAATCTATGAAATACTTTCCACGCTCATTGGTTGAACCAATAAGTATGGAGGCTCAAGAATGTCTCATGTTCATCAAACAAACCAATTTAACTGTCTGTTAAATTATTTTAATCTAGTCTAGACTGTGTTAGAAGTAGACTAGACTATTCTTTTAAATCGTATTTTAGGTTAAGTATGGGCAAAAGGATTACCAACACCATTATGTCTAACATTAAGTAGATGATATACAATGACAGATTACCAAAAACATGCACATGATGATTTCAACTTAAAATTACTAAATATACATGATAATATGATAAATAAGTTCGTAAAGCATGAAGCAGTTATCAAGCCTAAAATAAAACGTACCTGATCATTTTGTGGCATAGGCGCACCATTCGTAAGAGCAACCAACACACAGAGAGCACACACGACACTAAAGTATTTCATTTTGACTAGACTAGGTTATCACTCCTGAAACAAGACCAAGAAGTCATTATTACACTTTTGTAATTCTTAAGTAATTTGTAAATACGATATTAAGGCGTTTCGTTTCGTTTAAAATTTGTTGTTTAAAGCTTTAGTTTAATGGGTTTATTGTTTATTGGATAGAAAGGATGGTAAACGTACTGAATGAAATATTTACAAGTTGCTAAATTTTCTGTACGCCGCCCGACCACTAGGAGCTTTAATTACAGACTGATTTCGCTTTTTTGCCGCGGCGCTCCTCGCCGACTCGCGATGGACGATGGCAAAACGTGCCGACACGCACCTCCTCACACAAGAAATGGTAACACTGCTGACGCCGAAGAAGTGTTGCAAGTTTACGATGACGAGAGAGCACCGCGCCGGACTGCGCGGTTTATGTAAGTCTGTGTACGCGTACTGATCAGGCAAATTGTGCGGATTTACCGCACATATGAGTACGTGCGGTAAATCAACTCAAATCTTGATGGTTGCGCCAGTTGCTGTTGGAAGTTACCAACCAGTCAGCCTGGTGCAAGCTTGCAATATGTTAAGTTTCAGTTTTCAATTTTGAGCCTAATTTTCCTAAACGATCGGGACGTTTTTTGTTAGTACCTGAAATTTACTAAAAATTGATGGAGTGCCTGATTCTGAAAACTATTAGTTCCTAAACATTTCCGAGTATATCTCGGTACCCAACACTTGTTTAAAGATAATTGAGAAATACTGATTATACATA
Organism: Weissflogia rhopalogaster; assembly: GCA_019419845.2. Classification (NCBI taxonomy): domain Eukaryota; kingdom Metazoa; phylum Arthropoda; class Insecta; order Coleoptera; family Staphylinidae; genus Weissflogia; species Weissflogia rhopalogaster. The sequence goes on from WSZQ02098799.1 coordinate 30,202, forward strand.
CGCAAACCGTTTCTCTCTATCACGTACCGCTCATGAAATATAACATAAAACATTTTACATATACTTAATATGGTGATTTTAAATCAAATCTGGGCGCAGATGTAGAATTCAAGAACAGACGACAGGGGATTAAAAAATGCATATCTTAAATGCTTAAACCTTATGTGATAGAGTAACAAACGTTTTCAGAACTGCAATTGGCATAAAAAACTGGTTTGGAAAAAGTATTATCAGATGTCTGGCAAGTGTTTCAGTATTATTGTTATATACGTTTTTACGGGGATTAAAATATTTATATTTGAAAATTGTTTGTAATATAATAATAGTATATTGTACAACTACTAGAAAAGAGCATTCAATGCAAGTTGAACATCGACATTGTAATGTGTAGAAGATTTGTAATTAGCCAGTATTCTAAAGTTATGAACTTTCGTAGCATTTATGTCAAATTATTTAACTGCTATTGAATACACGTAATTTCTGTCAAGTGATTTTATGAGGTTTTCAGAAGTTCACAACATGTTAGAAGTCATTTAGTTAGTGTTATCTATTAATAAGTGAAGATTATTTTTTATAAAATAATTAAACTGCTGTTAAGCACCCATTTTAATTTATATTTTTATGTGGATAAAAACGATATATCTTCAAAAAGAATAAATACGTTTTCAGATTTGCAGATCAGCAAAAAAATCTACCGTAGAAAAAAATAAGCCTCATGCTAGATGTCTGACTTATCAGTATAATCTTTAATTTTATTGTTATCTATCTAATTCCTGAACATTTAACGGTTATTGACTACATGAAATTCCAATTTGAAGTTTTTACGTAAAGTTTTACGAGACCAATCGAAATTTCGCAAATTTGAAATAAACTTTACCAATCCCGGAATTCGTTCCAAACTAATCAATTGCAATTGATTGCTCTTATTCTTAGAAGTGTACTACAGTAAACCACCTCATATTCCACTTAATTTTGTAAGCAAGTTTAAATTGCATAAGAGTTGCAAAAGGTTTTTTTTTTGGCTAGCTTTCATTTACATACTTGTGCGGAATGCGTTTCTGAGTTTAGTGTCGTAGAGAAACAAATGCAGATAATAATCGAAATTATTATATAAAGTCAACCGCACATACTTTAGATAGAATAAACACGCATTAAAGATTGCTGAAGAGTGTCTTGCTGATATTTATTTAATATTTGCAATAGTTTACAAGTACTGACTGGTGAGTGGACTTGTGAGCGCCTTAGTCCTTATTAAAATTAAAATTTATAAAGACAACGACTGTTTTTAAATAGTTAAGAATTATATTCATATTGACAAGTTTGTTTAAGTACTTGTACAGTCACAGTAGCCAAGTTGACCTACAAACAACATTCTACATACTTTTACTTTCTGTAACTTTATACGCTTATCTAAATAATTTTATAAATTCATTTCATGTAAACATTTCTAAGGTGGTTATAAAACTTTTTAAAGCATTGAAAAGTTGCCATGTTTTCTAGATAATTTTCATAAATGGAACTAAAAAATTTACATGTCAAATTGAAGAAAGTAAAGTATGTAGAATTTAATATTTCCGAATAATAGAATATTAACTATCATATGTATGATTATCTATGAAAATATTATCATATACAATTTTCTTTTATGCAGGTTGCATACTTATGTATGCATTTCTCCTAACCTAAGCAAATAACCACAAATGCATTGTATAAATTAACATCGGTAGGCTAGTTTCGAGTTAATCCTATTCACGTGTTGCGCAACGTTGACAGGTTTATCTAATTAAAAGACATATTTGACTATTCATTTCTTGGGGTCAATATAGACGCATTTACTTAAAAATATCAACGCTTGCAAATATGGAAACGAATGGTTTCGATTAATTTCTAACAGCCTATTAATTTCGCTATAAACCTACATGTAATAAATAATAGCAACGGACTGTCTTGGTTCATACAAATTAAATTAAATGTGTCAATTTGTTGTGGAAAAAGTAATCTGTGACTAATTTCAGTGTGCTTGTAAGAGTCGTTTGTAACAGTTAACGCTTTAGTTAATAATCAACGTCGAGATATTTCGACTTTACCTACTTTTTTATTGCAACATACTGGCACTAAAAAGACCGTTTATAATTTATATACGATATTGTTTAGTATTTGCAATCCGAGATTTTCAAAGGGAGAAAGTTAAAACTTAAATTTACTCTTTGAAAATAAATAAAATATTCTAAAGTACTATTGCCTATTGCATTTTGTTGTTCTCTTGTTCGTATTGCATGTTATGTTCGTATTTAATGTGTGCATAATGCAATCGTATTCAAAACACACTTAGGTTTAATGCGTGCCTTGTAATATCTTAAACTCTTCTACGTACACTTTTCTCGTCAAATACCGTCTCCTTTCATGAAATCTGCTTTAAAATGTGATCGAATTCACCTTGGCACCGATAAATTTCGTTACTCCTACCAAACACAACACTTTTTAAAAATTAAATTAAAATATATGAATGCAATTGCTCTTGATAACGAACTGTATTAATCGATTTGCTGTTGATTAAATGGTTTAGAATAACCAGTGCAGAAAGAAGACAGCCTTGATTGAAAAACCTTCAATTAGTGCCAACTCTGGTGAATTTAGTGAAATAAATTTTGAGAATTTGCATTTTTATGAGTTGTAAGGTTGTTTGAATCATGTTGTTATAATATTGATTTGACAATTTATATGATGCATGACGAGTTGGGTTTTTGTTTAGTGGTTACTCAGTTGTGTCATGCGATTGGGAATTGTAGAGAAAGTGCAGCGGACAATTACCTAGTATCAAAATTAGTAAACTAACCAGTTAATAAACGACTGATGGGTAACCTGTATTTTAAGTTGTGTGAGATAGTAAAGTTAAACTAATGAAGGAGTAAAAGAATGTAATTTAAAGAAATGCAATACTAATATGTCATTAAAATGGATGTATAAATTAATTCTAGTTTTAGAATGTCATTAACGTAATTTCTCAAAATTATGTGATTATTCGTAACTTTACGCACTGTGAAGATCCTTATCAAAGTTTGGTAAGGTAGTTTACCTTCTGTTGTCATCTAATTTTGATGTGAAATCGGGTAAAAATAGTAGTACAGTGTTACATTAAAATTTTTCAAACTCAACTCCATTGTGATAATGTCTGGAACATACTGATAACGAGCTTTTGCATTTGAATTACTTCGTCATACAGGGGTGAAGTTCAATTAACAAAAAATCGGAGGAAAATAGTCTGAATTAGCCATAACCTAACAATAACGGGTCATCAAAATAGGTGCATAAATTTATTCGCGTTTTGGAATGTCATTACCATAATTTCCCCAAATATATGTGTTTATTTTGAACAATTATGATGAATGAATATTATAAGAATGTTAATAAATTGTATGTAAACAAAGCCGATAATATTTCAAGAATTAATAATATATTAATGAATTAATACTGTTAAAACGATGAATAATAAAGTTAACCAACGATTGTTAGGTAGAAAGATGTATACATACCCAATTATTATAACTAAATTTATTCTTAAAATTGGTCAATTTCCCTAGTTAAATGAAGTTAGTTACTGTGCTGAGGAGAGCTCTATCCAAGTTTTGCAAGACCAAGAATAAAAGTTTTATTTTGTTCTGAGTTGATTTTGGAGAACAATTTTGAACATTTTTGTAAAACTAGTATTAGTTTAGCAAATTTTGAAACGCGGTTTGATTGAAATAATCTCCAAAACGTCTCTTACTTTTGCACGTATGTGTTGATTGATATTAAATGTGTATGTCGATGGATAAATTATGACCCACGTAGTGACTTTGGAATAAAAGTTTAAGAAATTTAGGTGCAACGAGTTCGGATTAGTCATAAGCTAACAATTATATGTCATTAAAATGGATGCACAAAATTATTACAGTATTGGAATATCATTAACAAAATTTCTCCAAATTTATGTTATAATGTTTAAAATTAATGACGAAGGAATGTAAAAAATGTTCCAATTTCAAGAATTAATTAAGAATGTAGTAGACATAATGAATAAAACAGATGATTTGGCGAATAATAAAGTTAATCAAATTAGTTAGGTAATTAAATGTATACAAACCCAATATTGAACAATTTCTCGAAATTCTTAAAATACTTAAAATATTTGAGTTGGGACGATATTACGTACTTTAGTGATCTCTATCAAAGTTTTGTAAGTCCAAAGGACTAAACTCTTTTCTTAGAGTTTATTTTTTAAAATTTGACTTTTCTCGTCTTGATTGTAATGATTTCGAGTCTTGTGTGTCGATTGATGGGTAGCTAAGAATTCATGTTGTCGCATGTAGTGAAAGAAAATTGGAAGAACATTTCAACAAATGTAGGTGAAAAGAATTCCAAATTAGTCATAAGCTAACAATTAAGTATCAATAAAATACGTGTTAACCAAAGTAGTAAGATAATTAAAATGTATACAAACCCAAGTATTACACTTCTAAATTTATTCCATTAGTGAACAATTTCTTAAAATACCTAAAATTCTTAAAATTCCTTTGTTGAAATATTTTATGAACGAAATTTGTGACTTTACGTACAGTGGAGTTTGTTATCAAAGATTTGCAAGTCCAAGAAAACGTATAATTTTTATTTTGAATTGATTTTGGAGTAAAATGTGGTGAAATCTTGAAAATACTTGTGAAACTTGTAATAAAGAAATGTTTTTGCAAATTTGGAAGACACGACTTGGTTGTAATAATGTCGGTAGCACACTGATGCCGAGCCTTTTGCGTCTGAACAATTTGAGTAGTTTTACCACATCTCCAATACTATTCGTCGTACATGTATGCGTCGATTGCATAAAAAGATGACGTCCTTAATTTACAAGGTTCAAACATGCATATGTCGCATGTAGGTATAAATTTGTGGTATCTAAACCTTTCTTGGAATACCCCCAAATTGTTTATAGAATGTATCACTAAATAAATTTATTATTTCCTTACCAAAAATTTAAAAAGGAGTCAAAGGCAAAAACAGGGATAGGAAGCACTACGAAAACAGGCAAAGCGTAAACAAATGAAAAAAAGAAAATTTTCATTTCGATTTCATCCATTTCCTAAAGTTTAAAAATTATTTTTACTATTCGAATTTTAAATTGTAGGAAATAATAAATATTTTCAATAGATAAAAAAACGATTATGTCCTATAAATACAAATAATTACAACAGTAATTGTTTGAATCATTAATAATCTATGATAACGTATGCTAATGTAATGAAAAAAACAATCAATGACCTCGACAAACATCTTTAGTAAATTTTTAAACTTGTTAGTATACTATATGCATATAATTAACGTTAATTAGTGCTATTAATATGCGTAAAACACATTACATTGTGCATCAATAACTTGTATGGTCATAAATATTGATTATATAATCAGTCATCAGTCAAAGTGTAATGTGATTAAATCTTGAGAAGCTCTTTAAAATCCGCCGAATAAACATAATAGGAAAGTAGCACTTTCACATCTTTCTCAAAACACTAACGAAAACACGGTTTCAATTCTTCCACGCATTAAAATTCCCATACTGTAAAAAGCTACTGATAGGCACATCTTGCTATATAAAATATTCGCTTTCTGAATCGCCTGTTCTTATAGTTACTTGCATTCAAGTGTTATTTATACTTCATTTGGTTTAATTGTAAACAATGTCGGTTGTTTGTTACTATTTTCTTTTGTTTTTGTTAAATAATTAGGAAAATGTAAACTGCATAGGTATAGTTGATAGGTACTATCAACGCAATTATTTAAATCAAAGTTCGGAGTTTTGAACCTAGATGTCGCGGATGTAAGTGTGGCCCTTTATATTTTTTGTGGTTGATTTTTTTTGTGGTTCTATGGGAGGGTTTGTGTAGGGTACGTAAGTGTGGACTTACCGTTTAATTTAAATAAACACGTGAATTTGCACTGCACCACGAGCACAGGTAGTCGATGGACACTGCCCGTTACTAAGATAGCAACTGAATGTTGGCCGTGCTCAGCGTCAATCTCTCTTTAAACCAGGCGTTTAAAGCGCCAATTGCGATCGTAGCGACGGTTTAACGAACCACGGATTGCTTTCCTTCTTCAGCGATTTCTGCCGCAGTGCCGCATGTCTGTATATTCGCACTTGAGATGAGTTAATGAGTCAATTGATAATTGCATATGCATGTTAACACGTAAGAAGTGTCCGTTTTTGGTTAATGTTGCGATGTCATCTACTGGTATTTCATTAATTGTTATCGAGTTTCCCAATTGAAAATGATATTAGAGATGGTTTTCTATTTTTTACTCTTATTTTTTGAAGTTTTATTCTTATTGTTAGATATGTTAAATTATTATTATTTTTTGTTTAAGTTGAGTTTATTAATTAAAATAGAGTTTATTTATTTAAAAAATAATTAAATACAGAATGAATATAAATAGCCTTAGAGTATTTATCTTCCGGTGACATGATTTCTTTACTTTTCCGTATTATGTAATTCAATTAACTGATTATACCAATTAATATGTAGTTAATGTAGTTAACCAATAAAAAAGTTAAAGATTTAAAGTGAGTTACTATTTTAACTTGTCAAAACATAAAATGGTATGAAGGATGAAATATTTTGATGAGTTTCACAAAATGATCACGTATACTTATATTTAGAAGAAGGATTTAGAGGTAATTAATAAATGAAACTTGCTGTTATAATGTCTATATCCCTAAACAGAAATCATTTATCAAACCAGACATTTTAAAATGTATATATTTTTAATAATTATATTTAAAAGAAAGATTATAAAGTTTCGACAGATACATAATTTAATTTTAAATGTTAAACCGTGGGTGAGCATTTTTTTTCGTCAATAAGAAGGGCCAATAAGAAGTTGAATAATTTTCTTGGACCAGACACAATATGTAACGCACACCGAAAATAGTGGGTCCCCATGAAAATTTAACATACAATCATAGTTATCCATTTGAGAGAAAGTACTTAGTAATGATTTTTCCTAACTCATTCGCACAACTACTACTGCCTTGAATATATAATTCAAACTTCACACTAAATTTGGAAAAATTCAATGTAACATACATAGCTATCCATTTTAGTGATGCAGTGTTGATGCAGTTCGATGACTGCTATGGGAAATATAAAGAAAAATTGACCAACGCTTGCGAAAAGGTGGGCCATCATTGCCCGGAGCAATATCCCGACACCAATAATATTCATTTAATATTTAGTCAACATGAATTCCTGCTTATTTCTGCTTAGTCTACGAATTATGTTTATGATTTCTAAAAAAGTGTATTCCAAATTGGGGTGCACCTACGAAAACTTTGAAAAGCTTTGAAAAATATTAATCAAATTCATTTATGAAACATCACATTTTTCAACATCTAATCCACTTAAAATCAAGATAACCTTTACTAATTTATTACTTTATGATTTTTATATGCAATTTTGTGCAGCAAAGCAAAGAAATCTCTTGCTGAAATTGTTACCGAACACTTACAAAAGAAAATGTTGCAACTAAATTGTTAAATATAGTGAAACCTGCCGTATTCAGAACCTGAAATGTTGGGTTTTCCCATAATTTTTGCGTTGTTGGCATATATTACAATAAACTTTTCGTTCCAGACAGGATTCCGTAAACTGAAGGTTCCACATATAACACATTTCAATGCATTCAGTTTCCAATAATTCTCTCTCCCTCTCTCTCTCTTTTTTCTCTATTATCGTGGGCATTAAATATGCAGAAACCAATTTTATGCAACTTAAAATTATGTTTTCATAATTACGAAAAAATACCAAACAACAACAAATTTCAAAAATTAACAAAACGTTCCAGATTTCAATGACAAAGATTATTCAAGCACCAGTTTGTTTTATATGAAAACTTCCACTGTACCTGTTGACATAAATTTGCAACTATTACATAATTATTTCGCTACACACTTAAAAAACCCGGTCATTTTTTGTGGTTTAATTTGTATGGACATACATGTACCTTAATTCTTAGAACCACGTATTAGTCAGGTAACATATAATTATTGTTTATCCATCTCTTAAATTATTTCAACATGAATTTATTATTTCATTGAATTATAAAATTGTCACGATAAATTTAGATATAAATTGCAATAAATATTGCTATATTGAATTTCTTCATTTGGTGTAATAACTTTTTATTAACACATTTTTTGAGTTAGTTTTTATAACCTAAGTTTATTATAATAGCTTATAACGCAAATAAAATCTCTCGATAACTTCTGTTTATTCTGTTTCTTGCCCTTTTCTAACATTTTTAAATATTTTTTCATTTTTTATTTCGTTGCGTTGATGCTTTTGCGTCTAGCAACCTTAGTTTCTGCTTCATTAATTTCCTAAACAATGAACATGAAACCTTCCAAACAATTCATGGTACAATAGCCATGTCCTGATCCATAAATTTGATTTATTTATATATTTTTTTGCAATTAGTTACACATACAAAATTTAGCAATTCCTAGATTTAAAGGTTATGAAGACATAACAAGGTGATAAAAAAGTATAATTAACTTTATTAATTTATTATATATGTAAATTTAGCTTTAATTTATGAGTTTATTAGTAAAACAATAAATATGTATTTTTTAATTAGACCTGTAAAGGTTAGTTTTAATTAATAAACATATGAGCGTTATTGTTTATTTATTAAAGCTATTAATCTTCTTTAATATCTAAACAACAGAGTTTCTGATACTCCGAAAATTGTTCAGAATTCTGTTTTCGGATTTGGAAGACTGAAATTCTGGCTTTTCTACACCTCCAAGTATTTTTGTTGCATTTTGTCTCTCACATATTGCTAGCTTTTCTTCTTGAGCCCTAGTTATGGTGATGGTCTCTGTAGCCTACATTAGTACTGGTTTTTTAAATGTCTTATATATTTTTATTTTTGTGTTTTTGCTAATTTGTTTGCTGTCTAGTACTTTCTTGTTTACAAAGTATGCTTTTCTTGTTGCTAGTAATTTATTTTCTATTTCTTGGTCCCTTGGAAATTTTAGGTTACCCCTGGTATTTAATAGTGTTCACTATTTCAAATGTTTCTTCTCCGATTTTTATTGCTTTCTACAGCATGTTTTTTTTTGTCATTATCTCTGTCTTTTTTTGCGATTAATTTCAGAATTAATTTTCCACTTTCCTTTATAACATGTTTTATCATTTCCTTCATGTTCTTTCTTGTTTAGTTATTACTACCACATCTTCGGCGTACGCAATTATTTGGCTTCCCAATGTTTTGACTGTCCCTTTTTTGTTTGTGTTCCCAAATATGTTCTCTAAAACTTGATTGCATATTGTTGCTGATAGTCTTATTCCCTTTCCAGTTATGAATGGCTCTGTTACTACTTTTCTTGTTCTTACTATCGATGTCGTATTATATATGTTTGTAGTTATTATTAATCTTTTCAGCATATTTTGTTCTTCTATGCTGTTCTCTTTTAATACTATCTTTTTATACTATAGCTATAATGCTTTTGAACATCGTTCCCGCTCCATTAGACTAACGATGGGCAGGCGATGGGCTTGCGACGTGCAGACAAACCCGAAGTGAAATCTCCGTACCATTCATGATAAATAGTATTCAAATATATGATAGTCAAATATGTTAGTTAAACAATATATGATTTTTAAGCTACAAACATTACCACATACTTCTCAGGAAGCTTAATTCATATTAAATTATCTTTAACCTAAACCCGCGGTTTCTATGTCGACTTTGCAGAATCGGTTTTTACACCAAAACCTGCGATTTTCCGATTTGTGCATATTCGGACTAGAAACCCTAATTGCTATTTAATTATAATAGAAGACAATATTGGGATTATTTATAGTTAAACCTATAATAAAGCCACATATATCAATTTTAAGGTCCATTTATGGTTATTATTGATAAAGACTGAATGCAATTAGTATTGTGTAACTTACCACTCAAGTTAAACATTATTTTGAATTAATCAATAGGCAAACTTTACGATTCTTAAGAATATTAACCTATTAAGTATAATTTTCATTGCTTGAACATTTAGCAAGGTGACATTCATATAAAGAGTTAATTCTATGAAATTTTGAATAGATACTCATTTGCTTGAGTTTAAAAGAAAGTCTCAAATTATAGGTGTTGACAAAATTTAAATTTTTGTTAATGCCTGCTATATAAAGAGAAAACTACGTGTTTACAACTTTAAAATGTCACGATGTTGGGAAAAAGTAATTTTCTTGAAATTGTGGTAAGTTATTGCCACTATAATGTGACAAATGTCGTAAAAGTTATGACATTAAACTGTTGGTGGTACTACAATTATATTTTAAAAACAATCAGCAAAATGCCACTGGTCTAGTTTTAACAATAATAAATATATTTTATTGGCTATCGACATTTAAGGTCTTTCCGCTGGGCTAGTTTTAATATGTTCTTAATAAACCATTAAATTACTTAAAATGTGACGTTATTCATGATTGGGTAGACATACCTTGAGTTTATTGCTTCCAAAATTGTAATTTTTAGTAACTGGCCCCAAAATGAGATTAAATTGTGCATAAAATCATGGTAGTCATCAAAATGAATTCTGGCAATATTTAAATATTATGATTTTATTTATTATACAGTTCTAATCGTTCTTATTGTCTCGCTACCAAAATAATCGGTGTATTAGATGGATTACACAATAGTTTTACGTCTTTGATATGCTTGGAAGCCAAGGTAAACCTATTCATTTCGTAAAATTTACGAAAAATGTTGTTGACATATGAAAACATTTACATACGTGAATCAGCAAGAGATGAATGGATGTTTTTACTACTTATGAATACTACAATGTACGTAGTAATAGTTTTAATCAATTACCATAATTAATTACTTAATTTGATGAGTTTCATAAAATGATCACATATAACTTCTTCTACCTACCATAACTCCTACAACAGTCAAATATTATATATTTTTACTAATTATATTTTGAGATAAAATGACTGACATCTATAAATTACAAGGCAT
>WSZQ02098799.1:41359-54073 GCA_019419845.2 Weissflogia rhopalogaster
ACAACAGTCAAATATTATATATTTTTACTAATTATATTTTGAGATAAAATGACTGACATCTATAAATTACAAGGCATCATATTCTCAAATTAATCTTATTATTATAGATTATAATTATCTAGTGTTTCATCAATAAACTATGCAATACTTAAAAACATTGTTTGTCTATCGATATCAAATTGTGGATGGTCTGTGTTGTGTGTAGAGTTAAGTAGTGTCAGATTTATTATGTGTAGATTTGATGGTGCAGACTTTACATACGGCAATTCTATGAGCGGGTGAGTGGGTGCGTGGGTGTTTGTGTGACGGTGTGTGTGTGTGGGTGTATGGCTATTGGGTGCCTAGGTGTGTGGGAGAGATTGTGTGAGAGTCTTTGGGGGTGTGAGTCGGTGTGTGAGAGAACGGAGATAATGTCAATGTCTCGACCACCTTCATGATACCCCATGGTGTGAACAATTTTATCAATTTTTATTTTTCCCCGAATTTCAGAATCAAATCTATCAACGATTCATAAAATGACGTAATTTCCTTTTCATTTATCTGCCATTCGGAAGAAAGAAAAATACATAAATACATGCATCAAACCTTAGGATGTTCAAATATTTTATTTAATGTCTCTTACATAATTATTTCCTATCGAGAAATCATCAAGAATTTAATAGATATATATGCCATTACTTTTTTGTTGATATTACTATTAACAAAGAAAGCAACATTCAAATATATTAAGCAGTTTTATTAACGTTAAGGCTGTATAAAAACTTGCATCATAAAATATTGTACAATATTACTCATATAACTGTTCTCATAAGTTTCTGCAATTAATTTTGCATATTTTCAATGGCTGCTCGCATAGTTTAAATATTTGGAAGCGTTTTCTTAACTGAGTTATGTACCATAACGTACAAATTGTATACTTGTCGCTAAACTGAATATGCAATTGTATGTAAACAAGGTATAACACACTTTCGTGCTTCCTACATAGAATTATGTCGCCATGTGTGCAAAATACTCGATATTCGAGTACACTTAATGTTACGTTTGCAGCATAATCGATCTAAACTACTCACTACAATTGGTTGGCAATTACCCTAATATTGAAAACTTTGTATGTACTTTAAATAAATTCTCGTTCAGTTCCATAACAGTTGCCATATCTATGCAGAATATGTATATTTTTATAAAACTATCGTATTTTTAGCTATTATTCTCGCGTCTTAAGGGGATTGATGATGGGTAATTTTTGTGACTTTAATATAAAATTTAAAAAAATTCGGAGTAAAAACTATCATCCGTAGCGATTTGTCCAAATATAGTTAATGGAGTCTTCTGTCGGTTGTTGATAAAACATGTTTATTAAGTGACTTAACGTTTCTAACTATTATTTGTCCAAAATCATCTGATAGAAACTAATAGAAGATTACTAAAAAGACACGTTAATCTTGTCTTTAACAAACCCGTTTTTGCAAATATCGAAACTTAACCAGGCGCTGAGAAGTCTCAGAAAAATGTGATCCTTTCTTTTAGTTCAATTACAGAAAATTTAACTCATTTCCACAGTATATTAGTCTAAAAAAGGTTAGAATGCAAAATAGAATGGAATATTGTTACCCTCAGAGTAGACTATTCTAAATATGAACGTGTATACTCATAACATCGAATGCCTCAAGGGATCCGGTTAGAAGGACCACGAACGACGTTAGATGGACGATTCAGTTTGAATACAAATTTAAACAACTATTTTAAAAATATTTCTCCTTAAATTTGTAATTGGACTTATAAATCATATTCCTATTTAAAAATCTATTTATTAAGTGATTAAATACAAAGAGAACAAATAATTATGACAATCACAAGAGTCTGATTCGAAATAAGCTCATTATTTGCATCGATTGCATCAACTTGTTACATTTTCTGTACAATCTGTTCCTTCCTTAGATCAATGATTAAAACTGTCAGTCGAAGAATTGAAAGTAGGTAAATGTTAATGGTAAGAGGTGCATGTGTCCAATGACACGGTGAATAATGTGGGAAAATATTATTTATTTTTAAAAGTGTTTAGCATTTGTATGTTGCAATAGTGTAATCAATTTAATTGAGTATTAAAAGCATAATTGCTACTAGAAAAACAATTTAAATATAATATTTATTTTTCTTAGACATGGAATATTCATTTAATAAAAAACCTTTTGATATAATTGGTAAATTTATATAGAAGTGTTAGTAGAATTGTTAGTGAATATTAAGAAAATCTAAGCCTAAAATTTACCAAACCAACAATAAATCAATCTGTAAATTCTTTTTCTAATACTGTATAAATTTTTACAGACATGTTCTGGGAATATCAAATAACACTTCCGTAATGTGGGAGTGGATTTTGTTATATTGATGTCAATTGTCTATAATGAATTGTTTGTGACAAATATACATTTTCGTAGATATACATAGAAAGGCGGCTTTTATTCACTTTCGGGCGAGTAACACAATAGGGAAATCACGAAATCCTTCATAAAAGGTCGTATTCGAATAGATGATACCTAAACTTATTGCGTACATTTTTTATGCTAAAATGTGGGGTTCCACAGTGGTGGTCGCTTTTATAGAGAAAACCGAGATTTTACTCTTCAAACTTCTCACAATCAGCAAACAAATTATTTTAAATTATCTTAAAACTGAACATCGCGGTTTCCATGTCATTTTTTAGGTTTCGATTTTCGGGTATATCCTCACAAAAACTCTAACTGAACACCAATCTTTAATTTATTTTAATTTCATATTTGACATTTTAACATGTACGTATATCTGCAATGAAATGAAAGTCAAGCTAAGCCCCACATTTGTCCAGTTGTCCACAAGCAACATTAAATAAAAGAATTACATGTAATTTTCTTTCCGCAGTTTGCTCTTCGTCCAATATGCGAGGAACAGCTTTGATTTATTCGCTTCGATGGCGCACAAATTATATGATGTACCCGATATCGTATCCAAAAGATACACATTAATGGCATTATTGTGAAATCGTCGCTTCCCTTTTGTGTGCAAAGAGGGAAGACCATTTTTTGCTACGAGTCTCTAGGTATAAATAACAAACGTCTCCATTTCTCCGAGTGCATTCCATAGTTAATGTAGTCCTATGTTGTACTCTATCTGGAATATAATATACATGTTTGGTGTGTATTTAAATTGTTTGGCAGTAGTGCATTCAACTTATAAGTGGATTTAATTTGCAGATAACTAGAGGAGAAGAAGCGTTTTAGTGTCGTTTGCGTTTCTATTGTTGTGTCTCAGTACATTTACTGATTGTAAACGTCGAAAATGCATCTAGTTATGCTCATGTTATTATTCAGTGTTAAGCATTCTTATCTTCGTCCAGCACCAGCTTCTTATGCACATCCTGTGGAATTACAATGGAGTCCTATTGTTCAATATGAGGAGCCAAATGTAAGTGTATTTTTATTGTCTTCAAAATTTAATATGAAATATATTAATGTCAAAGAGTTGCATTCGTCTTAAGATGGAATATACACCTAGCGTTTGAAAATGTGTTGATGAATAAGGTCCTGTGCAAAATCGAAAATATTTGCCAAAGGGTGCATCCCTTTCTTGAGTAGAAACCACTTAAGAACACTACGGTGAAGTTTCTTTAGACCTTGTCGGCGTCTAGCTAACCGGAACAAGTGTGCCCTATGAGAGGTGGCTTTTAATAAAATACAATAATGGTGTTGTGCGCACCCCCTAAACATTAGACCCGCTGCACCGGTATCGAGGGTTATGCATTTCGTAAGTGCAACGGGCTAGATATGAATGTCCTTCCTCGTCTTTACGCATTTCTCTCACAACATTAACGCAGGAAAGAGACATCGCATTCCATTTTTCTTTAGAATGGAGTATTGGTCTCTCAAGAGGTCATGGTTTGCTGCTCATACAACGGGTCGCCACCAGCAGTTGCATTTGTTCTTTGGCCAATGCAGGGCAGATTTCAAGGGTGTCTGCTGTGGTAAGTTAGCAGTGGTTGCACATACTGCTGTGCTTCATGCAAATCTGTGGAAGTACGATACGAATTGGCCATGGCCAGTAAGCAACTGGGTAAGGTAGTAGTCCTAGTGTCTATGCGGTCGCGTTAGCCATGATGTTAGGAACGGAATGGCGAGCCATTTCTCCGTTATCCCAAGGGGCGCATTTGTGTCCTCGGCTATTCGTCGTTGGTAGCTCCTTTGTCATTCTAACGCTACCAGGTTCTGAGGAGGTGACGATAGAATTTTAGCAGTCTCTGTTGACCCAGTACAGTACACGGTATACGTTTGCCAAATCGTATTTTATTAGGCCATGTTTATCCAAAATTGCTTGTTAAACACCCTGGATGCGAGCGTTAGGTTATCGCAAATGTATTACATTGTTTTCAATGGAAGCGGACAATCCAAACGCAATTTAACTATCAGAAGACCATAAGCCCGAAAGTCTTGGGAAAATAAACCCACTCAAGTTTGGGTACTTCACAGTTCGTTGGCGTTGGCGCGTTGACTGTGAGCTGAGTGACAATATATTACTTGGAAAGCACTTTTAGTGAATTCGCACTGAATTTCTGAGTCTCTTGATAACAAATTCTATAATAAAATATGATTGCAATACTTGTAAAAAAAAGATAAAGTCTGCTCAGAGTCGGCTAGGTATTTATTCCCTCTTAAGATATAAGATATTATATCTTTTTTTTTTATTACATAATAAAATGTAAAACTTTTAATATGACCTTATTTAAAACAACTTTATTCCATCCTCGTGATCTACAGTTTCATTAATATAAACTCTAGTGAAGGTATATTGTTATTATAACCTACTGTTGTTAAAAAAGCATTAAGTAATCAACCAGATGTGTTGAGATTGATAGATGTAGAAGAAATGTAGAACACCATTTTGTGTCTAATCATACAGTAAATCACATGTTGCACTACGCGTAATTGATTGACTAAAAACCTAAATTAATACGATTGGTTTTATTTCATTTTTCTATGTTTCTACAGAATAATTACGAATATATCGATCCTGCAATGATCGGCGAGATTATTAATCCAAGAGTTGCACGGAATCCAGCCCCAGGAACTCTTGATTTCGTAACACATGTATGAATATAATTCAACATTCTATTTCAATCAACTATCTTTAACTTAAATGTAATTTTCTTTTAGGGGCTACAAGCAGGAGTAAATTTCTTTGAAAATTTAGTTCCCCCTGTTTACAATGTATGTATTAATAGACAAAGGATTTCTACTTTTGGTTTAAGTTTAAGATTATTTCGGTATTCGCAGAAAAAATCTTGAAATTATCGGTTAATCGCTGTTTGTTAGTTGCACCGATCATTTGTAGAAATTAACAGCGTGTTTGCAATAAACTGGTGTGATTTGCACTCTAATTGATGTCAATTAATTCAATTTCTAGAGTGCGGTGCGCCCAATATATTCACATGAGGTGGATACTTTGAAGAATATCACCCGACCCCGACGACACGAAGTGAGTTTAATGATTTCAATGCCTTCGGCTTTAAATCACGATTTGCTCTGCACTCATTTGTTAATCATATATAATTTGAAATTATGTAAAAGTTATTTAACATTTCACAGGTGTAAACACCTGCTGCGATGCTACAAATATTAAACATCTGTCTATACTATACATTAATTATTTTACAGAATATTACAGTGTCCTCATTAGAAGAACCTAAAACAACAACCGAAATTGTTGAAATTATAACACCTCTTATGTCAACAACGATTATGGAAGATAAAATTGATGTTGCTTCTCCTCGTAAGTCAAATGAGCGTGTTGATACCACCGAAATTCAGCTAATGATCAAACAATTAAATAACGCCTTGTATTATATCCAACAACATGGCAATGAAAAAGTCGAGAAAGAGATTACAAACTCGACATCAACCGAAAAATTAGTGCAGTACATTTCGTCACAAGTTGATGTAATTGCCAAAGAGAAAAGTAAGGAAAATCGGTCACAGAAAATTAAGCAAATTTCCAAAGCACTTGAAATCCTTTTGGGAAGAATAGCAAAGTCTGCTAAACCGTTAATTGTACAGAAGGATAAAGTGAAACAAGCGGATCCTGCTTTAATGGCACGAATTGTTCAACATGTTGCGGAATTGAAAAAACACGTTTCGAATAAAATTAATAATGGTTATGAATTGTCATCTGCTGAGTTGGACGGTGGTTTACCTGCAAAATTCAGGCCAATACGTCAAGACACTGAAAATGCAATTGATGATGACGACAATGATGACGATGATGAACAAGTTCAAAAAGGAAATGATGTCAGTAAAGACGTGGAAGAAATACCAACAAAGGTTCCGAGTACTAGCACAGTTAAGCCTAACGAAGTGACAGCCAGACAGGAAGGAAGTTCGGGTCAACAAAGTTCCTCAGAAGAAGGCGGTGGTAATTTGGTTGCCAATCTACTCTCGTCATTTTTGGGTAGTTTAAGTACGCCTGAAGGTGGCGTTGATGTTGATGCTATTGTTGCGTTAGTCAGTGGACTGAGTGTGGTACGCATATTTTGTCCTTTTTTAGCTTTAGTTTTATTTATATTCATATAATTTTATTGCAGCAAAGAGATGATGGTACATTTGACTTTAGCGGTATAACGGATCTCCTGCAGAGTTTCCTGGGAGTAAGTAATAGCAAAATATGAGTCACCTTGTTAAGTGTTAAGATTTGAAAGTTATACTTAATCAACGGAACGGAATAACAAATGGTAATACGAAAACGACTTTTACCCGATCCTGAGATATCGAAGTTTTTACATGCTGAACAAGTTGCAGCTGTGGGCAAATCTTTAATTAGTATAGTTCAGTTGTCTTCGTTAATTATCATACAATTACATTACAAAACATATGCAGCCGTAAATGTGAACAATCCTATATTATTTGCTAGCAATAAATGTCGTTGACCATGAGTAGTAAATCACAAAATCATTAATTAATTACTAACGTGTTTAAGTTGATTAGAAAACAATTGTTGAAAGTTTAATTGTGTTTAAACTCGTTTTAAAAATGTGATTCCTTCTATAGGGAGATGGAGATGAGGGTGGTTCAGATGTTGGTGCCTTTTTGGGTGGTCTTCTTGGAGCTATCCTTCAAGGAAGTGCAAATCCTCCAGGACCTGTAAGAACTTAATTAAAAACTAACAAAATAACTGAATAACTGAAAATGTGTTCTTTCAGAAAGGAACAGGTCGTTTAACAGGAAATTTGGTAGCAAATATTCTTCCAGGTTTAAGTGGACCGGTAAGTGGACGAACATAATTGATTCGGCATTATTTAAAGAAATGTAATTTCCAGCCTCCTCTAACTTCTTCTGAAGAAGCTGCAGGAGTTATGCAGATGGGAAAACCGGTAGATTCAGGCTCGTTCCTTGCTGGTTTATTGTCAAGTATGTTGGGAGCTTCTAGTAGCACTAGCTCCAGTAGTGGTCATTCCATGAATCACACAGGGGTAAGTAAATGGTGGTAGAATCATCTTAAGTCATCAATCGTTCATTCATGTTATGATGCTGTCCCAGGTTTTGTTGTTTTGTGTTTAAAAACTTAAAAAATAGGAATATTATAAGTTTATACTATTTTAAATGTTTGGGATTAGTGGGTTATAACCAACTTTGACATAGTATTATTAATCAGTCTGTTTATTCATAGTCTTAAAGATTACTTGAATAAATGTTAATTTGTTGCATCGATGCGTATGTGATTTGCTCTCGTTGATCAAGGCGTTTTAACTTTTTCGCGTTTTCATGTTCATTGCCATCATTGCCATGTGCCGCATGTTTGACTAATTTCGAGCATTTTTAGGCTGAGGATCACCATCACCATGGATCTGCCAGTTTCTTTACGAAGGTAAGCCACTTTAAATATTTAAGAAACTCGACCAGCGTTTAATTAAAACTTGCGAAAGCCTGGTTTTCGCAATATTTATTGTTACCACTTCGCATTCGTTAAACCATATGTGTTTTTGTGTGTTTTTTAATGTACAGATAAAGCACGAGTTATTTAAGACGGTATTCTCGTTAATTACGTCCATTCTGGGGGCATCTTCGGGTGGAATTTCCCATGCGAGCGGTGCCAGTGCAGGAAAAATTGCTGGAAAGCATTAACTATACTGCAAATGACATACACATATGTCATAGCTTTATGAAGAAATGTTTATTTTTATACATATCATTTTTGTTTATCAAAGAATGAAAATACGGAAAAGAATAAAGATATTTTATTGTAATAAAGAAATGAAAAGGCAACTGTTTGTTATTTTAAGTAAATTTGATATTTCGGGTGATCATTTCATTTTTGATTATCACCTAAGTAGTTTGAAGCACGTGGTTCATCAAAGATATGTTGGGCCTCGAAAGATCCACTCCCAGGTATATTGTAATGCAAAAGATAGGGAGAATGTCTGTTAAATGGGAGTCGCTTAGCAGGGTTGTAAGGTTGGAGAAGAGAGTGAGTAGAATGGAAAGCGAAAATTGGTGAAGGATATATGGGAATGGTGTGCTAGTAGAGGTGTGAGTGGGTGGAGGGTGCACAGAAGGAAGGAGTATGAGCATGTTGGTTTATCGGAATTAACGGTAGAGAAAATATTGCGGGAAGGGGGACCGTTAGAAAGGATGGTGCGTGAAAGGGGTCTAGAGGTGGAAGAACAGGTGCGCCAGGAGAACATAAGTAACAGCTCATATAACCCCATGCGCAGGCTAAGACAGGTCATCGGGCAGAAGCCAAAATATATCACCAAGCAAAGAATGAGCGCCGACGACAAACGGGTTATGAGAGAAAGAAAGAAAGGTGTAAAAGATGAATGCCAATAAAGGTCCAACTACTACTACTACTAGTTGGTAGATTAAGTTCATATTTTAGCCGGTTAATATAATAAAGATATTTTGAAAAAAAAGGTTGAGATGTAGAATATTACAGCGTTTATGTTTTGAACAGATACGTTTATTAAAGATACAAGAATTTGTCACTAATATAAAGATAAGTTAAATAAAATTTAGACCAGAAGGAAGGAACTGTAACTGTGCTCATCGAGGTTAAGAAAGATAAACGTTTCACATATCCCGTACTCGACACCCAACCATCTTTTTTCCTCTCTTGCTAATACTTGCTTATTTTCTTGATAGGTACTCCTGTAATTTATGTAGCTCAATTCTTGAGTTCTTATGATTTATTTGATTTGAGGAATGTCATCCCATGTCTCTCCTGCGTATGTTATTATGTGTGGTCTAGACCGGAAAAAAGCAGTGCGATACGGTCTTTTTTCATCGCGGTCATTACGGGCGCCTCTGTACAGAGTACAGAAGGTATCAATACCCTTAAAGAACATAGCCCCGTCTACCCGTCCACAAGTGATGGCGAAATTGAAGTGCGACCAATTAGAATATATTAATTTGCCAGTTGTGACATAAGGCGTTGGCAAAAGCCCGTAATTCCAGTAATCATGCGAGAATCAGAACAAAAGATGCCATAGTTCCATGCAGATAGTTCCAATTACGTTTTATATTGTTTATAACGAGTTTATGTACTTTGTAAACTATATATAAATACATGTTATGTCAGAAATGAATATGTTCAATTTTATAGACACATTTGGCGATATTTGTACCGTTATAACTTTATATCATCATTTTAAAATTTCTTGCAATAACCATCTAGCAATAAAATTCCAATCCGTTACAATATTGGTATGTAACTATGTCTATGCAACTTTTTATTTACTACCGTCGAAAATAATGAAAACAAATTTATACAATTTCCTATAATTTATGCTACTATAATCATAAAAATAGTAATAAATATACAATATTTGCCTTGTTTGACTTTCCTTGTCAGTCCCATTTACATAATAATAACTTAAGCAAGTCCATCCAACATTTTATTTCTATATATAATAAAACATATAATTTTTAATAATTGATGTGTTTTACTTAAACAATACTGTAAAAGTCGGTGTTACAAGTAAGTACTTAAAAGACACAAAGAGAAATTTGGTAACGTTCAGTATATATTCATGGTTGCATGCTAATTGAACTTAAACATTTTACCGACCATTGCGACCAAAGACGCGACGTGAAGAAAGTTAATAAAACAAGAAGCAACCAGCGTTTCTTCGCGTTGTCTTTCTCGAACATGCAGCCGTATGAAACTCCTTTACTTTTTACGCTAGTTACAAATCGAACTTTCCTTATTACAGCACGCCCAGTCGAAGAAATTCCCAAGTGATTCAAGCCGATGTTCGGCTTTACAATCAGTTCAACTCGACGGTTAAACTCAGTCTAAGTCCATGTTTAAGTAAGATCGCGACGGTTGACGTCGACATGGACGGTTTTTCAACTCATCATATTTGAGGGAATCAAATATTAGACGACCTCGGCTTCTTCTGCCTCTTCTTGTTCATCTTTGATGGTAACATTAAGCCCCGCGGATGCATTACGTGCTTTATGGAGAAAAGAGAGTGTATGCCGGTCATCATCCTGTCGTGCGTTAGTTGTGATTCTCGTGTGGTATGTGCATCTTCTAAAGTCGTGTAAATTTTAAATTTCACATTTGTGCGTTCCAGTTGCGCAAAAATCTTCGTACACACAAAAAAATTGAAAGTCATTTTTGGCTCAATATTATGTCATAGTAATTAATGTACGAGAAGCGGTAAAAAAAAAATTTAGTGCATAAAAAGTAGTGCTGTAAACATTCCAAGTGCAATCAGTGAAGAGTTGCAGTAAAATCACTGCTCAATGGGTGATTGAATATCTTCCAAGGTAACGTTTTTCTTCTAATGTTAACAACTTTTACTCTCATTACTTATGTAGGTGACTTTTACTCTCTGTACATTGGAGATTTGAATAATGAGTTCTATTTTAATTAAACCTGTCTTGAATGCGTGCTAAATGAGGATGGCTCAAAGAAGTACTCTTAATATTAGCAAATTAACATTTTTGTTCTAATGTTAAGTACTTCTGCTATCATTACTTATGTATGTGACTTTTTTCTGTATGTACATTCAAGATTATCGAATAATGAGTTATATTTTAATCAAATTTGGCGTGAATGAGTGCAAAATTCGGATTATTTAATGAAGTACTTTTGCTAATTTTGAAAGAAGGTCTCAGATTAAGAAATACAAGAAGAAATGTAAATACAATGACAGACAATAGTTACCCATTCATCATTGATATTATTTTCATTAGAAATCATTTATATATGTATAACCTTTATTGGCATTCCGGTCTTCCTGGTCACCTTTAAAGCCTTTCACAAATAAATAATAACAAAATAAACCGAACAATAATCCTTATACAAAACCAGCTATCATACCAGGATCGCCCTTCTCATTATCTTTTCCAATACAAATCTTGTGATGACAACCAGCTCTCTTCCCTTTTCCTCCAGCCATTTTCCGACAATATTCCCTCCTCTTCCTTGGGAACTTAGCCATCCCTTCTTCTTCACCTTCCTGCCTCTCTCCTCCGAGCCGCACCTAGCCCTTGCCGGAAATGTCTTCTCCCTTCCGCTTCTGCCCCTATCACCAAAGTACCAGGGCCTCCTCCCGATAACCTGCACCTTTACGTACTCTGGGTACTGCCCAGTATCCTCTCTTGCCTAACCTGCTCCTCGACTTCCCTCGAAATTATTTATAAAGAGTTTATCATTATTCGAGGAAGAGAAAACGCAGCCATTGTTTTTTGAAACTTGATATATCTTATAAACATTTTTGCAATTAGTCTTAAATGATTATAGTCTTCTTTTAGTCTTTAGTCTTCTTTGATTACACTAAAGAAAATAATATCATGCTTCACCTGGAAAAGAAAAACCTTTCAACTTTCCTTGGAAGTCATCAAGGTGAAACTTGATTTCTTGGAGAAAACTAAATTATTTTCCAGTAGCGAGTAAAATTTGTATTCATTGATATATAAACGTCACTGAAGATTTTTAACTAACACTAAGGTTTTCTTAAACTACTAAATTTATTGCATGTTTTAAAATAATTTTAACTAAGGTTCAAGAACCCGTGTTAAACGACCTAAATGGTTATTTTCAATTTACTACCGGACATCAGGATTCAGGGATCGAATCCCGGTGAATGTAATCCATAATCTCTCTCTGCTGATTCTACATCCTACTTCGGACCTTAGCTTTCCTTATTTATACCCCCATTCTTCTTTTGGTTTCTTGTTTTTTCCAACTTTTTATTTTCTTCTTCTTTTCGAAATCCGTACGTCTTGTTTTGACGAACGTTGGTATATCACATTTTCCGAGAGAGAATCCAGTCCTCATCTCTGCGCTTCAGAGCTGCCGCTTTGTTTCAGCCGTGTTTAGTCTCGTTTCAGCATTGTGTGGAAGAATGGATCGCACGCAGGCTTTGTAGATTCTCGGTTTCAGTTGTTATGTTCTTGTTTCTCCAAACTGGGTTTCACAGTGCTTCTGTTATCGTTATCTGCGTTGGGGTACTGGACATTAGGTCTACCTAGGCATTTATTGTTACTCCAAGGTCCAACTGACGTTGCCACTAGTAAACTTCTGAAAAATCATAGTAATGTTATCATATTGATAATTTCGATTGGTACCCGTTTCCTCAGGTCTATGAGAAATGCAACTCATACGAATAAGGAAAGGGCATTCCATGCGAGTTGTACAATATACTTTTTCTTCGACTATTATGTGTGAAAATAATGATTTCTT
>WSZQ02098866.1:0-11386 GCA_019419845.2 Weissflogia rhopalogaster
TATGTTTTATTTTATTATTGGCTGTAAAGTGTTGTAAAAGTATCGAGGTTAATGCCAATAAAGGTCACATATATATAATAATATATATATAGTGCAGTTAAGCAACGTCGGGCGTAGCTAGGCGTTGGATGGGTGACCACTTGGTCTCCCCACTCAACAGGCAGCTGCGGCGACGTCCGTGAACTCCTGATTTCGCGGTAAAAACGAAAGAAAGTTCAGAGCAGGTTCAGTAGCGAGACCGGATTGGGCCGGGTGAATGTTACTATTCCCTTACACACACTATGTGGTAGAAAATGATTGTCGATTAAATAAATATTTATTGCATGAAAGCAACAGGCGAAAGACTACATGGTCTTTCGGCCCATGAAATATAACCTTTATTATTATTATTGGTATTCCGGTATTCCTGATAACCTTTACAGCATTTCACAAATTAAATATTATCAAAATAAATAATAACAAAAATAAACCGAACAATACTTCATATACAAAACCAGCTATTATCCCAGGTTCGCCCTTCTCATTTTCTTCTCCAGTACCATTTTGGTGATGACAGCCAGCCCTCCCCCTTTTCCTCCCTCTTCTTCCTTGTGAACCTAGCCATCCCTTCTTCAGTCCTTCACAGTCCCTTGCCAGGTGCTCCCAGGTATCCACCCCTTCCAAACAAAATACACATTTCGTGTATTCCTGCCCCATCCAGACTTTCTTGCCTCTCTCCTCCGAGCCACACCTAGCCCTTGCCAACAATGTCTTCTCCATTCCACTTCTGACCCTATCCCTAAAGTACCAGGGCCTCCTCCCGATAACCTGCACTCTTACGTACCCTGGGTTGTAGGTACTGCCCATTATCCTCTCTTGCCAAACCTGCTCCCAGATTTCCCTCCCTCTCCCCCTCAACGCTTTCGCCACTGATTCCTGTGCCGCCCACATCTCTTCAAAATAACTTTTAGATGGCGTTAGTGTAAAATTTCGATTTAGATATTGATAATATCGATAATTTCAAAATTATATTACAATATCGATATATCGGAAGAGTGAAAATATCGATATTTCTTCATCGTCTTACATATGTTACAACGCAGAAATACGAGGAAAGCGATATGATTGTAAAGATATTTATGTGGAGATATTTATGATTGTAAAGATATCAAAACAAATAAAGCTGACAGTAATTATCACATTAACACCTGTTCGTAATCTATTATGCATTGTCAACAAGCGTGTAATTCGTACATACTTGACTCGTTGGGACGTTGCGCTTCGAGTGCCACCTCGTCCATCAGCTCCCCCTTCAGCTCCGTAAGCGCTACGTACTTAGCACATTATGCGTGTTTGAAATGCGTAGGCTAAGCAAACGTTTGTTGCACCACTTTAACGCTCCGTCGAGCGCGACACATGCGTCAGTAACGCACGCCGATGTGGCTTACAATTAAATTAGTCGAGGGGAGTGCCTTTCTGAGCCACCGAACGCGAAATTCGTAAATCCGAAACGCAACAAACCGCGAAAAACCGGCGAAAGGGGCGAAAGAGGTGGTTAATTGAACGCAACGAAGCCTGTAAACACTCGATCATCACAGCGATCAACTGATTAACGCTTTGATCAACGGCGCGGAACATATTCAACCCTACAAATTGAAGAAGAAGAAGAAGAAGTTGGAAAAATATCGCCAAAGACGAATGTCTTTGATTATCGAATATGATTGATTGGTTGTTAAATTGATTTTTATTGTGGTCCTAAAATGATTTCTTTTATTGTGGTCCTTGAATGAATGAACGGAGATGAACAAATGAAGTTTTAAAAAATGAATTTTCGCTATTTGATTGTTTCGTGTTGGTTATTTGATGGCTAATAATAGTGTGAATCTGTGAAAATAGGAACAGTTAGAATTCGATTATTGCGAGCAGTTGGGAGTACATTCATTTGCCCTTTTGATAAAGCATAATGCGTGAAAGATGAGTGCTGAAAGGATGCTCTGATGAAAGGTGCGCAATGGGAGATCGTAGTATATTCAACGGATAATACGAATGAACAATCAACTCTTAAATTAATGTTTTTTTTTCTTTTTCTAGTAATTGCAACTCACTTGTATTATTTTAGGATTGTTAATATTTATTAAGGAAATATAAGAAATTGTGTTTATTGTTTAAGGATTAGGTTATCGTGATTAGGTTCAACACTTTCGTTCGTGAATATAGGTAAAAACTAAAAAAAAATATGTGGGATTTTATTGTACCACAATACATGTAATGAAATAAGTAAATGAATGAGATTGAGATAACGAGGAGATCCCGGCGGAGGCGGCAGCTGGAGACGATCGGCTCGTACTGGTCGACGGGGCAGGCAGGTTGATGTTAGCCTCGCTGGTGACGACGGCCGGTGGCGGACTCGGTGGCGGCTGCAAGCGCCGGTATAGTCGTTGGAGGCGGCCGGTGAGGGGCAAGACTTTCTTTAGTTTTACTACAGCCGTGTAGTCAAAAGCAAACTAGTCTTTTTTTAACAACTTTTTGACTTTCTTAATGTTTGTTATCTTGAAAATAAATATAACAATTCCACTCAAATGTATAGTAATATTCATATATGAAAATGTCACAATACCAATTGGATTTTGGTGTGCATTAAAATAACACAAGGCAGTCATATGAAAATAAATATTTTTGAACCGTGACGGACAATTGAGACACTCACCTTGTAGGTAAAATGTATAGAATCTCCCGTTAAATATGTAAAATCTACTTTCTCAAACACAGTATCTCCTGATATTTATTTCAAAACAAATAAAATCAATCACAGTACGTACTGATGTATTAAATTGTGAAAATAATGAAAAAAAGAACAATGTATTCGGTCCGAAAACCTGGCCATCGACCTTCTCTAGTCCTTCAGCCTGGATACATATGTTTTATTGTGTTTTTGCGTATATTACATGTTATTGTGATTTTTGTTGTTTTTGTGATGTTGTTGTTGTTATTGTTGTGTTATTGATGTTGTGTCTTGTTGTGTGTGAGTGAAGTGAATTTTTATGTTGTTGGTGGCTTCTTCTTGTGTGTTGAGGGTTGCGCATTGCGATTGTTGTGACTTTATCGGTGTGGATTTTTAATAATGTGAATTTTTCATGTGAATTTTTAATGTGAATTAATTAAATGAGTGATTTTTAGTGTGAATTTATTATAATAAGTTCACACTAGTGGGGATGCCCACCCCGGGGACTCGAACCCCGTCCGACTGTGTGGTAGACTGGAAATAATGATTAAACAAGATTTTTTTTTAGTTTTACTTTTTGACTTTCTTAAAGTTTGTTATTTTGAAAATAAATATAAAAATTTTACTCAAATATAGAGTAATATTCATATATGAAAATGTCACAATACCAATTGGATTTTGATGTGCATTAAAATAACATAAGACAGTCATATGCAAATAAACATTTTTGAATCTTTTTGTCCACATTTGCCCGCTTTCGTGTCTTCCGTCCCATCTGTAACGGTCATCGACAATACCAGTACCATCCACTCAGGTGGAACATGTGCACGCCAACTCGCGGGCCACCTCTTCTTCCTCTTTCGTCTTGCACCTCTCTCGACGAAGGTGCACCATGATGTCCGATGCACCCCACAGGTGCATGAGAGGTGCACGCACCTGCCGAAGCATACTGCCACTGGCCGTGGAGAGTACGGGTGTCTGCGTGCCGGCTTTGTCATTCCTCCATACACCAACTGACTCAAGTCTTCCTGAGACGCTTAACTTTTCACACTTAACACTGCTGATGACTGAGCCGGAGTATAATCTGCCCGCCTCCAGGGCGGATGTTGTCTTAGACATATTCAGACAGACTGTATATACGTGGGTCATTGTGCGCTATTAGAAAAGGTGCATGTCGGAATGAGTGTTTTGCGACCACTGCTGGCTGCTTCGACGAGCCCGTGTTGCGATGGCTTGTGGTGTAACGTCTTTTTCTCCATTAGCATTTATTAGTAAATTGCCCGGGAATAAAGGAGCGCGCAGAAGGCAACGCGACCACGAGGAGGATGTCCGCGTGCTGCGGCAGGGTGGCTAACGCAAGGTGGTGCAGGTGTTTTTGAGCTTAGCGCATGCTCTTTTTTATGGTTATCACAAAGCCGGCATGAACAAATCGAAGACGATACATGCGACACTATAAAAACCGTTAAATTTAAATTATACCTAGCTTATCAGTGTTAAATGAATCAACGTTTAAGAATATAACAATATTTTTCTGCTCCTATTGTATAATGTATACATTATATTAATCTACGGCTGATCATAACAGTACTGGTAGATGATGTAGTTCTAGGCAAGCAAGCTATATAATGGGTTCATAATAGTTTCATAGCACGACGCCGCACATTGGCCAAACGTGGGCCGAAAATATTTGCCGATCCGCTCGCAAGGAGCGTCCGGTCCGGAGTTTTTTTACTCAAGATTTTTCATAGTAAATATGAAGCTATGAAGATGAAATATTCATCAAAATATTCCCCAATTATTCTACTTTCTCATGACATCAAACTTATTTCCATCGCATTACGAAAAAACTCTTTTATGCTGCTTTTAAAATGAGCTGTTTTATGAAAATTTGAATCTGAATTTCAATAGGGTTTTTTATCCTTATCCCTCAATCGAACAATATGCCACATATATCAATTTATTCCCCTTTTCATGTAGTTTATCTTGGTATTAATATTTTTCTCATCGGTTTTGTGCAGCTATCGATTATACCTTGTTTTATAACATATTTCATGCATTTATCAGTGGTTTTCATACAAATCAACCCAATATCTTTTCGCAATTTTTAAGGACTTCTTTTGCTCTAGATTTCTAATACTAAATATGAAGCTATAAAGATGAAAAATACATCAAACTACTCCCCAATTCTTCTGCTTTCTCATGACATCAAACTTATTTCAATCGCATTACGATAAAACTCTTTTATGCTGCCTTTAAAATGAGCTGCTTAATGAAAATGAAAAATCCATATAAATTTTCACAAAACAGCTCATTTTAAAAGTAGTATAAAGAGTTTTATAGTAAATGGATTGAAATAAGTTTGATACCATGAGAAAGTAGAAGAATTGGGGAGCATTTTGATGTGTGTTTCATCTTGATAGCTTCATATTTTCTATGAAAAATCTTGTGTAAAAACTCCTCGAAAATTGCAAAAAGTGCGCGCACGGTAATCGAGAATTATTATATTATTTCTCAGCTAAATTCTTTTTGCTGATAACTTAAGGAACGAGAAACCAAATCTTTATTTGTTTCAATAGAAAAGAAATAAAATAATTCAAAATTAGTTAACAGTATTTTTAAATATCGACTTATCTATTAGTTATGTTTAATTCCCTGAAAATTATAGTCAAATCCAATAAATTAACTAAATCCCAAATTTAGGAATCATAACTAACCAAATTTAAATAAACATCTTTAATAAAAATCTCTTGACCGCCTCCATGCACTCCACAACAACCAATAACTTCCTAGACGGAACATTTAATTAGATTTTTTTAATATTAAAAGCCATAATCTCCCACGAAAATGAACATATTTCACCGAAATTTGATTTCAAATGAAACGCAGCATGTAAAGTTGTTGCAGCATATAGACGAAGGCATTTCAAATTCAGTTAACGACGCGTTAAACGCTCTCGCTCCTCAGTTTTTCGGGCCCGACGTGCGTTTTTATTACACCGACGGCGGTAATATATGAAAATGGAATGCCAACCGCCAACGCAAACCGCTCCGCGCGCTTCTCTTTTAATCGCTTCTGACGTTTCCACTCGACGAGACCGCGCGATCGACCAAAGAGGATAATTATAATTAAAATTAAAATCAAAGAAAATCAAAGACACACCGGCATCCGTCGCCATGTTAAAATCTCAACAATTTCAAGTCCTATCGACGGCGACGGCGTCGGTGTCGATATGTGACTTGGTCTTGCTTTTTTTATTTTGTACTTCGACTTCCTTTCAACGGATTGACTGACAATGAGAGAGGCTTCGAGATGAAAAAATAGCAATAAAAACAACTCAAAGATCTTTCTTTTTCTCGACTAATTTTAATTAGATTTGATTGAATACAATCGCTTTGATGGGATTCCTTTCGATTTATTCAGTTTTTTTTTTAATTATATCTTCGGTATTATGTTATTATTGATTACGACATTTTTAATTGTATTTATTCTACCTTTGTTTTATTTTGTTTCTGCTTCGGTTGAGCTTGATTTAATTGCACTTATTCATTTTTCATGTAATTTTAATAATAACCACAGAGAAAATCGAGTTAAACGCAACGTGTTTTCGGCAAAACACGGCCCGATAAAACACGAATTGACAAATTCTCCGTAATGATAATTAGGTGGGTCCTCCTCATGGGGGGCGACAAAGAGTGTAACTTTATCATGAAAAAAGAACGAAAGAAAAATGTTGAACCGTTCGCATGATACATTAAGGAAAAATGCCCAATTTTTGTTATTTATAAAATTGGATCATCCAATATGAGCTTCAATTTCAAACTAAATTTAAGTATAGTAAATAATGCGCCATCAGCATGAAACAAATGGTAAAATGTTCCTCAACTCTTCCACTCCAATATAATATAGACATTTTCCCAATCTGTTCGTGATTAGTCCGTCATTTATGGTGTTTTATGGAAATATGTTATGGAAATTTTGTTTTCAATTTCAAATCCATATTCCACCCTTATTCGATTAAGGGGGGTAGTTGCTATCTACATCTGATTATTCCTTATCTAATGTACTTTTATATGGTATAAACATTTTTCTGTTTATAGCTTGCGTAATTATTCTTTTTGCAGTTCAGCCTTTAACCATTATATTCGTCTTTAAATTTCCTCTTGAATAATGAAAGAAAGATGTGCTAATGTTGTTTCTTATGTTTCTTTACGAAAGTTTACGTCAGACGTCAGATCGCTGCTGGAAAATTTGATTGAATAAATGCCGAACGTTAAATAGGCCTCGAATGTTTCAAGGCCTAAGTAGGAGAGGCCTATTCTTGAGAGGTAGATAGTTTCTCGAACGACCCCCATAAAACTATCACCAGCCAGAAAAAAGCAATTAATTACGGCAAAGATATTCACCAATTTCTTTAATTGTAATTAAATCTTCAATTAGCACTTTAATTTAATTTTAACAAATTTGACAGAGTCATTTTATTATCTATCGATAGAGATCAAACACAATATAATTTGATGGAACGCCGTATAAGCTCTAACCCTTTTGTTGTTAATTGCCAATAACTTGGCAATTCATTCAGATTGTTCGTACTGGACGAACAATCTGAATGACATTTACATTGGCGTATTCGTTGAATTTTTTGTGATTTTTTTTTGGTTAAATACTTTTTGGATACGGTTGATAGATCAAAAGGTGTGAGGATTTTTATAGTCCTGCGTGTTAATTTCCATAAGAGATATCAATTTTAATTGATCATTACATACGTTCAGTATCCGATATTACAAAACGAAGACTGCGGATCTGATTGAAATAATACAATCTATAATATATTAGAAGCTCCAGTGTTAATGGCAAAATTTTATTTTACGTGTTATTTCAAATGGGGTAATTTGATCTCGCTGCTGGAAGGCTCGCTGCTAACTTCTTATCGGTAAATATTCGAAAATAAACACACTCACAATTCCATTTCCAATTAGAATAATTATAATAAAATTAAAGCAATAACTACTTCTCAGTGGAAAGTTCATTAGTTCCCGTTTTTATTGATATGCGTAATTTCATAATTTATTGCAAATTATTTAATTGCATTTATAAGCAAGTATTGTTTGCTTTCTGCCTCAGTTGTCATGCATATAATTGTCGTAGACTGCACTAGCTCGGACATCTTATCGGCGCGTAATTACAGCGCGTAATGTGAATTGTCTGTCGTACAAACAGCAAATCAGCGATAAAGCCACGCAATTATAACGATTCCACATTTGTTGCAAATGTTGTGAAAAGTCGCAATTCATGTAAAGCGAAGTAAGTGCACCGATAAACGCATGTATATGAATGCTTTAGACAATAACAAATGTACCAGCCAATCAAAACTGGCTGCTGCACTTGCTGTAACCGACTCGACGCCGTCGGTCGGCGACGCGAGCAATAATTACATGGCGATAAAAAAATAATTCAGGGACGTGCATGAATGTCAGATTGTTTACTTTTACACTTTACAAATAGTTACAAATTGAGGTGCTTGAAAGCCTACGTTAATAATTTGCTTAGATTTTTCATTTTTTAGATTTTCTATATTTTGTTAATTTCTGACATTTGTTGAGAAAGAATTAGTTAATGTGAGCGGACAATATTGTGTAATTCTTATGTGGATTGAAAATTTAAATCCATAGTCCCTTCCCGGATAACTGCCACAGCAGGACCAATATAATCCTTCTTGATTGAGAGCCACCCCAAGGAAAGACTCCAAGCATTGGGTGTGGCTACGCAGTGGTCCTTCGAACCGGATCAGTCCTCCGGCGACGCGAGTCTTAGGAATTATGATACTCCTTTTTTGGATTTTCTATATTTCGTTAATTCCTGGCATTTGTTGAAAAGTAATTCGGACAATATTGTATAATTCTTATGTGGATTGAAAATTTAAATCCATAGTCACTTTCCGGTTAATAGCTCGATCAGGAACGTTATAAACCTTCTTGATTGAGAGCCACCCCAAGGAAAAACGAATCTTTCCCAAGCTATTGATGAAAGTATAGACCCCAACGAATCGTCTAACAGAAATTTTGTACCCACGTTCTCCAAGCATTGGGTGTGGCTACGCATTGGTCCTTCGAACCGGATCGGCCTTCCGGCGATGCGATTCTTAGGAATTATGATACTCCTTTTTTAGATTTTCTATATTTCGTTAATTCCTGGCATTTGTTGAAAAATAATTCGGGCAATATTGTGTAATTCTTATGTCGATTGAAAATTTAAATCTATAATCACTTTCCGGATAATAGCCACATCAGGAACGCTATAAACCTTCTTGATGGAGAGCCACGCCAAGAAAAGACCTCAAGTTATTGAGGAAATTATAGACCTCACCGAATCGCCTATAAGAAATTCTGTACCCACACTCTCCATGCATTGCGTGTGACTACGCATTGGTCCTTCGAACCGGATCGGCCCTCTGGCGACGGCGACGCGAGCGATAATTACATGGCAATAAAAAAAATTCATGGACGTGCACGAATGTCACATTTTTTTACTTCCTGAAATTCTGTACCCACATTCTCCATGCATTGCGGGTAACTACGCATTGGTCCTTCGAACCGGATCGGCCCTCTGGCGACGGCGATGCGAGCGATAATTACATGGCAATAAAAAAATTCAGGGGCATGCATAAATGTTACATGTTTTTACTTCCTGAAATTCTGTACCCTCACTCTCCAAGCATTGGGTGTGACTACGCATTGGTCCTTTGAACCGGATCGGCCCTCCGGCGACGGCGACGCGAGCGATAATTACAAGGCAATAAAAATAATAATTCAGGGACGTGCACGTATGTCACATTTTTTACTTTCTGAAATTCTGTACCCACACTCTCCAAGCATTGGGTTTGACTACGTATTGGTCCTTCGAACCGGATCGATCCTCCAATTTCATCACCGTTGGAACGGATCGGGTCAATTCCATCGAGGATGAATGTATGCTCCGTCCAACGTCGCACATCTTACCCTTATTCTTCATTAAGTTGAAATAACTCACTCTATCAGCTTGAAAAAGCTACAACCATCGCATTAAACACACTTGCATGATTACCAGCACGTGTGCCATTCTACCAACAAACGTTAATTATAATCAACGCGCTGACCTCTTACAAAAACACCATTTACCGTTGAATTATATCAATTAATTTGCCCACAGAGCAAATGGTTAGTAAACACCATCTATTTACGAAATTTGTCGAAAAAACTGGTCACCCGTAAAACCCATTTATTATTTCAATCGATAACAAAATAATGATTGCCTATACCTGTGCGCAGGTCAATTATTGATATTGATTAATTCGATTTGGAATAGCCATGCATAATGATGACGATGCCGAACGATACTATTGACGGTGCTAATTGTAAGTGTCAGTAAATTGTAATATATGGTAAGTTTGACCATTACATCTTACAAGAACCGTCTGGCATATGATTCATAATGACATGAATTTATTCGCAAGCGGCAATTATGATCAATTTTGCGGTTTCGTCGCGCAGTTCAGTTCTAAGTAGCAATTGCAATTATGACTTTGAATAACATAACGTACGTTATTCGCAATTTGCTTTAATTTGTTGCGTTTTGCATTGACGACGCGCCGACGTACTATGCAAACTGTGTGAATTTCCTGCACCAACGCAAATTGTTTACTAATAACATCATAATTTACTAATAGCAAAATAATTAATGTGGTCTCGGTGGTTTTTGATAAATTTGCATTTGCAGGAAGTGTGAGACATTGTACTGTGAGTAAAAGTGGACTTACTGTGAGTGGAAGGAATACTGTTGACTCACCTGAAATTAAAGTTAAAAAATATTAGAATCGACAAATTTTTAGCAGTCTAGTTTATCGGTTGAATGGCGTTTGACGGATCTACGAAAATTCACCGTCGTAAAATCACCGCGGTAAATTCACCGCTAAGTAAAATCACCTCTCGTTAAATCACCGCCAGTAAATTCACCGCGTGTCTCCTCAATTTCGCGCTCTTTAATAACAAGCAACTTCTTCTGTCCTCTATGAGTTTCATTGTTAAGGAATATCTCGCAACTCTTCCTATTTCAACTGAATTAATCACATCTTTAAATATTATTGAGCATAACTTAAGTCAGTAATGTTAATATCTCCGAAACAACGAAATTCAAATTCGTGTTTTTCTGTCAATTTGCCTGACATAATCTTTCCCAAGTTTTTTTTTTATATCTTCTTAATAAAATGATAATGAATATCAATATGCATGCACAAACGAATTGTGGTATACGGCATGATTTGTCAATTCTATCGCACTTTGATTGTCACAATACATAGTAATTAGTTCATTTACTAAAGAATCCTTGAGGCAATTCATCCTTGTATTTCTTCCATTCCTGGTCTCTGAACCAGGTTTCCACGATTCCTACCATACTTTTCCCCACCAGCCACTCCTGCCATTCTTTTTCCCTAACTCCTCCAGACATTTTCGATCTCAACCCCGCGATGTTCCAAAACCCCCACTCATTATTCTCTTTCCGCCCCTTCCTATTGCCGTCCAGTCCAGGTTATAGGAAGCAAACCAACTTATTTTGGAAACATGGTGCTGAGCATGGCCGACAAAGAACGTATAGCACGGGCGAGGTGTGGATCAGAAGAGAAGGGTAAGAAAGAATGGATGAATGAAGAAT
>WSZQ02098910.1:0-11374 GCA_019419845.2 Weissflogia rhopalogaster
CAGGAGTTTTGAATTTGATAGGTGAATTTTCAGTGAAAGGAATACAAAGCGGTTCAATGATAGCCAAATTAATTGGGAATCATTCTTATTTTCACACATAATAGTTGTATAAAAAGTATATTGTAAAACTTTCATTTAAGGTACATTATTCTCTATGACTTGATATTTATCATTTATTGATATTTATCACTTTTGTCGGGTGCCCAAAGTTGCATATTGTGACGAAAATTGCTGCTAACCAAAATTGCCGCGTTTACTTGTTTAGAAGTGCGCCTGCGCCGCGCGCTTAAGATGCGCTGCTGCGCTGATCCTCGGCGGGGCTCCGCGCTGGGCAAGGATCGGGGATATTATATTTTTTTAATATGTTGAAGTTTCGAATGGTGTCAATGTTTTTGTCTATTAAAGTTTTAGTCCATAAGTTTAGTTATAAATTTTAAGCGTTCGGTTTTATGTCGTAGATTAGAGTCATTAATGCGGCTACAGTTGTGTGAAGTGCCCTAACTCTTTGTTTATATATGCTATGCTGTATTATATTGTCCCACTCTTTTCTAGGCTTACCTCTTTTTCCGTTTATTGCAGCTTTCGCTTGCCAAATTTGTTTTACTAGTCTATCTTCTGGCAGTCTTACTAAATGTCCCCACCAATTTATTTGTTTCTTCTCTATTTGTTTTTCTAAGGGATCAATTTTTAGTTCTGCTCGAATATCATCATTCCTAATTTTGTCCAGTCTGGTTTTTCCTTCAATTTTTCTCAGAAACCTCATTTCAGCAGCTTGTAGTCTGCTCTTATCTCTGTTGTTCGGTACCCAGCTTTTACTTCCATATGTCAAAATAGGTAGATATATTGTTTTGTATAGTCTTGTTTTTGTCTTGTTTGATACCTCTTTTTTATTAAGTATAACATTGTTCAATTGGTAATATGTTTTTATGCGCTCTCAATTCTTGTACTTATTTCTGCTTCCTGCTTTCCTTCTGCTGTTATATTAATTCCTAAACATTTGAAACTATTTACTTGCTCTGTTATTTCATTTTCTATCTTTATATTAATATTGTGTTTCTCACCTATGACCATCACTTTTGTCTTGCTTATATTTAATTTCATTTTGTACTCTTTCAGGGTTTCGTTCCATATATCTAATCCCTCTTGCTATGTATTTTCACTGTTTGTTATTAACATTACATCATCTGCAAAAGCCCCTTCGGATACCTTTATTGGAACCATATTTCTATGACCTATTGTTAGCATTAATGGTAGTTCATCTCCCCATTGTACAGAGTAGGAATAGGTATGTAAGCTTGTTTTTGAATTTTGGAAATATATTTAGGCTTGAGGATAACTTGGTTGACTTTGGTTGGGTTAGAGTTTTGACACTCGCATTAACTCCCACGTTAAGGTACCCCAATCAAGTGGATGCATTTCTAAGTTGCATAACTTAGAAATATATCATATATTGCTTCTATTGATGTACATTTTTAACAGGGTAGAGCCTCTTAATTCACTTTTTCAACTAACGTAGAGCCCCCGTGCTCCATGTATACCCAAAATGCTCAAATCGTATCAGGTCTTATCAGGGCCATGTACACTTCAAACTTACCAAATTGTGTTCGAGGAGGTAGCCCAAAGAACTTCCTAGGCCTACCTCTTCGTCTAGATATCGATGCAACAGAACGTAGTGCTGTTGTTGATGTGGTTGTAGGCGCTCTTGTTGGTACTGTTGCCATTCTTGGTGATACGTCAAAATAGTCATTAGAAAACTCAATTGATCTTTTTTTCAGCCATGCAGCATGAAGACACTCAAATCGAGACCTTGAGTGTACTTTTCTCCAACGTCTAAAATACGACGTGAAGAATATACTTTCAATTAATTTGCAGGCCCTCTTGATTGACGCTCCGTGAAAATTAAAATGCTCGATTATAAAATGTAGTGCCGCGTTCTTTTTCGCCGAAACACTCGGCGCAAATTGTATTTCTTGGTGCACCCTCCAAAATGAAATTGAAGTCATAATGACAGTAAGGACACGACGCACACGACAGAAAAGAAAAAAATGAATTTGATCTATACTTTTTTAATCGTCAACGTCTAGATATGCCTTCTGCGATGGTACACATATTTGTTCGGGAAGATTCAGGAAGAATTCTGTCAGTAAAGTCAGCAGTGACATCAGTTTATTTTTGTTTCATTAATGTTAAGTTCATTCTGTTTCAGAGGGCTTTGATATCATAGGTATCTAAATATTAACTTGGTGTTTTCCTTCGCGTCGGGCTGTATTTCAACTCGTAGATGTTTTAATAACGCATTGATTCTTAGAAGCGTACATTTAACAAAGCCTAATAAAATAATGTAATAATCAATATAATTATAAGACTAAGCAATAAAACATTGTTTAGAACAAAGATACTTTTATTTTTACGTGTTCAATAACAAAACTATCAATAGATGCCATTAAGTAATGAAAAGAAAAAGAATCAATTGTACACGATCATTTTATTTAAATATATATAATTGAAAAGTTTTAGTACCAGAACAATATTAAATTCTAAAAGAATGACACTATCGCAATAAATGTCCTTTCCAAGAAACGTCTTTTGTGCATGAAATCATAAACAAGAAAATGAATATTAAACGACCTTGTAAATTGTTGTCACCGTTTCTATATTAAAACGTATGTGACATGTTTAAAGAAAATCACTCGCTGAGTACTTTCGCAAAAAATGACTCTTATAATGTATTATTTGAAGGCCAAACCTCTATTTTCCAATTCTAAGCTAAATTTTATGACTGGTTGGGTAACGTGGCAACCATCGCATTAATATATTTAAAAATTCCGTCGCCAAGAAGTTGCGCATCTTCACGCTCAGCCACTGAACTCTTGTCAATAAGTAGACCAATACGGAAGCGTTCGTCATACGTGAACAGCGTAATTGAGACTCCTAGGAAGCACAGAAACAATTATTAATCGCATTATAATCAACATTACGCAATAGATCTTAATCATAGTAAATTGTACTTGCAAATGCTGGACGATTAGCGAGATTATAGAATATACGTATGTCTGCAAGTGTTGCAAGGACGCGGAATTGTGTCAATTCGCATTGTGAAAAAGGAAAAAGTGAACGGGAACACCAACCAACTCGACGATAATTGTTGCCAAGGTAGGTAAAATTAGATTATGTTACGTTAAGATAGGTTACAATTTACTTTTATTGGTTTAATCATAAAATAATTTGGGAAAGTGTTTTTATTTGTGCTTAGGCAAACCTGCAAAGCTTGTTAGTTGCATATAAAAACTGTATACGCTTTTTTCAACCATGCACTTATTACACTTATTAGATTAGGTTAGCTTACGTGAGATTGTAGAAGTAATATTGTATAAGACTATAAAGCTTAGGTAAAGATAGCTGAGGTTAGATGTTGTCGGTTTGGTTAGATTGACTTTAATTAAGAAACAAAGATATAACGAGTTTAGGTATGTGTAGTATCGGCCATCTATAACCCATGGATCACCTAATGACCCATTTACTTATTTCAAATGAGCCACCTTAGTCTATGAATTCCATTGGGTACCCACTCCGACGATACATCATCGTTATTATTCTAATTTTTGATGATTTTACCTACATTCAAAAGGGCTGCTAACCGCTGTGATAATTATATCTTCAAGGTTGATGAGATGAGGTTATATTAAACGATTTCATCAAGAATAAGAATAAAGTCCTTGCATGATTCGCAAGGACACACAATGATTATTCTCACATGAATAAGAAAATATGCGAATAGGAGCACTTACCAACGCGACTGTAATTGTTGCCGAAGACAAACGTGTCCCGAACTTCGCATCCATTGATCATACGCGACGTGTAATTCCCGGGAACGTTGGAGATGCTTAGGCTGGAGTCATTTACGAGAAGGAGAGCTTTGCCAATCTTTAGTGGTAAGCCGGCAAACATTCGCATTTGCCAATAACAAAACTTTAGAGAAATAAAAACTCCTTATAGTTAATCCGAACGTAAGAATTATTGGGTTTTTGATTCGTATATTTAGCTTATTGTTAGTATTGGTTAAATTTAGGTTGCATATGTATTTAAATGAATTAGGTTAAGTATGATTCAGCTAAGAAAGGTTAAATTTTGGATTAATTCACTTTAAGATCTGCAGAAATGTTTTACAATACGGGAATAAATTTGGCAAGTATGTTCAAAGTAAGTTTTAATAAGTTAAGCAGATTTCTCTATAGTCTTATAGTATACTATATTTCTATGACATTTTGCTGATTACCAATCATGTCCTAGTAAGTACTAATTTTCTGAATAGGCATGGATTAATCTATGGGGTGGGACAATATTTACTGGTGGGGGTCCCTCTTGGTACATTTCTGAACAAGTTGTATTTAGTCCGGAGACCTGGTCATGGACCTAACTGGCCCTACAGCCTGGAATACATGTTTTTATTTTATTGCTTATTTTTGATACATGTTATGTTATTGTAATTGGTAGGCTTGACATTACATTATGGTGAAAACTAAAAGGCCGGAAGAAAATATTTTTAAATATTTCCCTTTTTGGGCCTAATATTTACTGGCAGAGGGGTCCCTCTAGGTACATAACTGCACAAGTATATTGTCGTGACATTACATTATCACGAAAACTACGAGACCTAAAGAAAATATTTTTAAATATAGGGCCCCCAAAATTCTGCGGGACGCAGTTATATAGAGTTTGGCAATCTCTGTACTAAGGTGTGATATAAATATATGACATCTTTTATAGATATTTACAATTTTCGATATATCCCTATTCAAATATCGATATCGAGATTAACGAAATTATGTAACATGGGTCACTGTGGTTCAGTGGGTCACATGCCTTCTGGGCATTCCCTCCATCTTTAAGATTGATTTCAATCGCAGCATATTACGAAATTCTCGATATTGCACCTTCGAAATATAGAAATTTACCGAAATTGATATATTTTTGACAAGCCTAGTTAAATAGAGTTGATTACTGCCATCTGGTACTACCACCACATAACGTTAGTGTGGGTTAAATGACCTTAATTCTGACAATTAGGTTAATTCCTTAAGTTGACGAAGTTCGATGATATATAAGTACTCCCAAAACAACATTATCATCACATATATTATGACTATTAATGTAACAAGTACCACGAAGTTATATTGTGATCTATTTAATGATTCATACAATGATTTATTTAGGTTAAAAGCATAATAAATTTACTGACTTATAAAAAATATTATTATAGGACACCTAAATGTGTTTACTCATGTTCAAAGTACTAAAACCTTACCTGAAAATCTAGTGAGTTCTTCAATCGGTCATTACTAGCCTGTACCAGACGTAATCGACCGATTAAATCATTCGCCGCCACTTTCTCCACTTTATTATTATTCCTCAAATTCAAATCCAAATCAATTGGAATCTTAGAGAAACCCATCGCAAATTTGTTCCCTAACTTCGTAATCGGTACGCCATGTTTATCAAACTTGACGAGCGAATTAAAATCCGGCGACATTAAAAAGTAGGGATTCATTGTAATAACATTTTCCGTAGGCGCCTAAAACAAAACATAACTTTTTCCCAAAGATAGAGAATGAGAAAATGAATAAGTACCTTTTCAAATTTGGCAAAATGTTCGCAAAGAGATGCTGAAATTGCCGTTGAAATCACGTCGGTGAATGCAACCTTGTAATGATTTTTAATCCTTTTGACTTTATTAATAATATCATCTTCTGGTTTCTCCCAGGTGAAGATTAAGTGTTTTCTCCCACAGATTTCTTGCCTGTGCAATAGATTTGGTTTCTCTGGATCAGATAGTGTAGGATAATAGAATTGTTTCTGTAAATATTTTTCTAAATTTCCCTTTGGTTTCTGATTTGTCTGCTTCATTTTCTGAATTTTATCATCAGTGTGTTTCTTTAAGATGACTTTATATTTTTCACACTTTTCTCGCATGATATCAACGCCACCTTCCAACAAATGTGTTGTCATTAAAGTTACCATACTAACGCCATCTCCCATCGAATGGTGGTAGCGTATTAATAACGGATATATCTGAACTCCATCGTACCATGGTACTAATTTCTTGCCAATATATATTTCCCATAAGTATGTGCCATCTTTGGGTAGCTTAGAGTTTGAGTAGCTCTCAAGGAGAGCCTCTAAATCCTCGAGCGTTGTGTAGTTGTCCATATATTTGACACAAGCATCCATATCAAGCTCAACTTTGAGATAGTATTGCAAACCAGCACAATGTTTGATTACCGAACAGAATCGATGATGTGTGTTCGCAATCATCGCGTATTTTTCCATAAAAAATTCTCGAAGCTCCAAAGGGAGGTTGGGATTGGAATTTGGGGATATGGCATAGACGGCGTTGATGATATTTCTGGAAGCATTTTCTACTACCCACATCCGATCACAACCATCGAGCATGGCGTGGAAATCGTTACCATGTTTGAGGCGAACGTAGAATTCGATTAATTCATAGAAAATTCCAAGAAAGCTTATGACGATCAATGTAAAAGGTAAGGTAATAAGGGTTAATAAAGTTCGGATAAATATGGTTAGGAAAGAATTGGTGTTTTTATAAAGAAACAGCTGAAATTAGAAAGTATATAAGATTTCACAAAATCAGATAGACGTTCACGGATTATCGTTACTTTTTCACTTATTGCTACTGAGCGGTATACATCCTGGTAATAGTATCATCTATGAAAAACTGTTGAAAATATTAACATTCATTTTTACTCACAGACTCATTTTTACAGTACTCTAATGTTTACAACAACCTTAGGAGGTTGGGTGTATTACGGTTCGTAATAATCAACCCACAATCAGTATATTTTTTCGTACGGATCCCTCGAAAGGCCGCCCGCTGGAGCGGGTGGAAACAAGCATTTTGAAGCAAGCGTGCGACAAAATCGTAAGGAGCTAATTTCAACAGGCTGCTAATGAAACGCATTAATACATATACTGCTATTTTAGTAGTCATGTTCTCCAATTATTAAGATTTATATAAACACCCAACTGGTACTTTTTTTTTGCAGGCGACACTGCAATTGTTGCA
This sequence comes from Weissflogia rhopalogaster, assembly GCA_019419845.2. Taxonomy (NCBI): domain Eukaryota; kingdom Metazoa; phylum Arthropoda; class Insecta; order Coleoptera; family Staphylinidae; genus Weissflogia; species Weissflogia rhopalogaster. The sequence goes on from WSZQ02098910.1 coordinate 7,085, forward strand.
GTCTCAAAACAAACAAAATTTACCAACAAATTTATCAAAATCAAAAACCACTCAAAATCAAAATCCTAAAATGGTACAGATATTTGGATGTCGTATTTTGCATATGGGCTGGAACTAACAGGCAACTAGATAATTTCGTCAATGTTTTGAACAAATTAGACCCCGTGATCCAATTCACAATAGAAAAATAAATAAATCAATCCATTAATTTCTTAGATATCGCAATAGAGAGGGTGTCGGACAAACTTGAATTTTCAATTTATAGAAAACCCACTACCACGGACATATTAATACCGTATAACTCTTTCCATCCTATGGCAATTAAACTCTCATCCATCCATTCACTGATCCATAGATTAGTCTATATCCCAATGTCAACAGACAAATTCAACATAGAATTAAATAAAATTAGACACACAATAACGGATACAAAAGCCACTGGGTAGACACAATCCTCAACAAAAAACTTAAATCAAAAACATTAAATTCAATTTTTCTTACAGATATCAACACAGAGATAAAACATATATAAAGATCCCGTATGTAGGTAAACTTACAGACATTATATCCAAAAAATTAAGAAAACACAACATTTACGCCGAAACACACTTCGCCAACTATGTAATTCAAAACTTAGATCACCAGATGACCGTTTCTATAACTCGAGCGTTTACAAAATTAATTGCAATGACAAACCGGAAGAAACTTTGCTCGGCACTAACAGACCACCTAATAACCGCAGGCCATAGATGCACTTTGGAAAACCTAAACATCCTCCACATTTGCAGCAAGAGCCATAAACTCAACGCGTTGGAGGCGATTTACATAAAACGTGCTATATCCAGCAACGAGCACATGGTCCTTAATGACCAAATAGAATTGCTGATATACACACCCCTCACCGGTAATATTTTTACCAAAAATTCTTAGTATATAAGAATTCTCCTAAATTGTAACACACCAGTACCTGATGATGGCATGAGCCGAAATGTGCATTGTTCAATACAATAAAATTCTGTAAAACATCTAAACATTCATGTAGTGAATTTATTCTCAACAAAACGAAGCCAATAAAATGGTCCTAAATGGGTCAATTCAAGCGGCAATCTAATACATTTGGTATCAATCTACCCCTGAGAGCACCTTCTTTCTGACGATATCATTTGTGACCGGATATCATTGGGGGCGAGATATCTTTTTTTTTTGCAATAAGTGACTGTATTTTATATTCATTTACCGAAAATATCAATGAAAATGATCATAACTGGGTCAATTCCGGCGGAAATCTAATAAATTTGGTATTTGGTACTCCTGAGAGCACCCTCTTTCGATATCACGATATCATTGGGGCGAGATGTCTTTTTTTACAATAAATCGTTTTTGAGGTCACCCGGTGCCGAAAATATGGATAGTAACTCATCCATATTTAGGAAATAAATGTATCGGAAAATAAATTTTTCCTTTCTTCAGCCATGGCAGATTTCTGATTTCAAAACTCTCCCAACTATGGGATTTCTACCAGCGTTGAAAGTATGGAGTGAAAAATTTAATTCGTCTAATCTTGGTAATTTTACTCCTGAATTCGTAAGGTCATTTCGCAAAAAGAAACAGATTATTATATATTTATATTATCAAAGGAAAATGACTTTTCTACCTTTCTAAATCGCCTTGGCAATTTAATTGCGAGAAAATATAATCCAACGCAACTTTCTTCTTCTTTTCAACAGATACAGGTTCAGCTAGTTGCTGATGTATATCCCAGACAGAAACACGCTTCATGTTTATCACTTCGTATTTAAGAATTGCAGCGAAACTAACGTTTAGGAGGTATCAGATCAACTGATGTTTGCGCGGCTATACTTCGTTTTCGTTTCGAGACCTGAAGGATCGCATTCTATTTTTAGATTTACTGAGGGGAATGCTTGCGGTCTCTTCAGGCATTGCCATTGCCAGTCAGGCATAGTACTCCTTGTCATTCAGGACATAAGAGAAAGTACATTTGTTATACTACTAAAGTAAATTTTTGTTTTTCCTTCGATCGATACAAATTATTTAGAATCTGTGAAATTGTCTATTTTAAGATAATTTGAACTGAGTTCCATGAGAAGTTCTGGACGATCTTGAAAAATCGATCTCTCGCCCCAATGAGGTCGAGCCACAAATAATATCATCAGAAAGAGGATGCTCTCCGGAATAGATTGATACCAAATTTATTAGATTACGGCTGGAATTGACCCATTTAGGACCATTTTATTGGCTTAGTTTTAATAATTTATTTATATATCACAAAAAATGCAAAAAAGTTGTTTTGCATGCATATAAATGAAAGGTATATTGTGTCAACATAAAAATGTTGAATTGTGAGGAAAAATTCACTTTATATACAAAGTTATGATAGCGGAAATTCATTTTACGGTAATTTAAAGAGCATTTCCTGTATTTTGCCATAATTGTTGCCAAATTAAAACGCCTAGTATATTAATACTAATGATCATAATGATGCAAATTAGGTAGCTTGTAATAGCATATTACTACATAGTACAATCGAAAAATTAAATAGAAGTCAAGAAAAAGACTTATGACGGGCAAAACCACTGATTTCAGCCACCGTGCGGCGCTAGGGTCCTCAGCGCCCGCATGCAATTTTTATCCCAGCGCCCCCTATTTTTTTTTAAACAGTTTATCATTCAAATTATATATAAAATTGCATTAAATTTATTAATTAATATTTAAAATATCTGGATTTAGTGCCAAAAAATTTGATATAATAGTTTTGACATCTAATTCTGCACATACATCATTCTCAATGCCAATTTAGCCTATCTTGTGGTTTATTTGTTCTTAAGTAATTAAATTTCAATTTAGAAAAACTACGTTCGTCACTTGATACACTAACAGGTAAAGTTAGCAGTATTCTCAATGCAATTGAAAAGTTAGGGAAAGCTAAATTATTGGATATAATATAATTAAAAATATCAAAAAGTTTTCGAATATGAAAATCATCCTTCTGAAAAATATCACGGAAAGCACACAACTCATCAAATAACTCTATTGAATTTACATCTTTACTGTCGTCCTTCAAAATAATTTCTAAATCGTTACAATATTTTCTTAAAGACTCATTATTAATATGGCTATTTTCGGTAAACATATTTGTACAAATGAAATTACAGCAATAAAGTTAATTGTTAATTACCTTGACGTAATTTAACCTGTTCAATGGTCGATGCATTGCAATCTTTTACAAACCACTTACGTGACACGTGGCTACATTTTCGTAGTACAATTATTTAGTAATACGTAATGTTTAAGCCTTGTCAAAACAACCAACACAAAGTTTTTAACAATTAATTTTAACAATTTATAGACGATATTGCCAAAGATATTGCTAATTGCAAATTAAATTTCTCGTACTTTTAGTATCTGGTAGAAGCATCATACAAACTTTCAAAATCAATTATACAATTTAAATGTATATTATCCAAATGAAACATATCTCAATGAACATATATAATGAATATATTATCCAAATAAAACTTATCTCAATGAACCCAGGAATTTTGCGTTACAAAGCTTATGCGTTACCAGTACACGACGCACTTGACTGATCCGGATATACCACATCCCGAATATCGCTAGGGATTTGGTGAAGAAAAATGTTCTGCTTTGCGATTTGTTTATTTCTCAAACACACTACGACCATCATATTATCAGCCTTTGATATATCAAGATGAATTGGATGTCAATAGGCTGGTGTAATGCGTTCGAGAAATAAACAAATCTCTCACGAAGCCTCGTAGCCCAATTGCGATGATATCTAGACCGTAAGATATTCTGCTTCTTATTTAACTATCCTCTGTTTGTACACGAATTTTTATGAAGGATGTCCCTAGTTGTCTTGTTTTCAGGCAACGTTGTTACAACAACAACATTATGGGCAAATTTATGTATGTGCTGCAGTTTGTTAAAAATATGTTAATATCACATACCATAAACTTAATGTTAGTTAAGTTTAATTAGTTGTTATTTCATCTGAGGGAAATGCTACTACAATGCAAATAATATACATAATTAGTATTTAATATGCAAGTAATAACGAATACTTTCCAATGAGAATTGTTGTATTAATGTCAAAAATAATCCAAATTTAATTCTTTTTATATTTAATATCGAACTTGTTTTTTTTTATTATTATTTGTATTTGGTCCGTAGACTGGCCATCGACCTAACTGGTCCTTCAGCCTGGATACAAGTTTTTGTTATTTTATTTGTATATACATGATAATATTA
>WSZQ02098921.1:0-11373 GCA_019419845.2 Weissflogia rhopalogaster
AAGTAATTAACTGGTATTTTCTAGGATGGCTGCTTGAACTTTGAAGTTTTAATTTGCCACCCATGTAGCTCATGAGTGTGAGCAAGGCATGTGATATCAAACTTTAGCGACATGTCTAACAAAATGTTGACTTCGAAAATTGTCAACAGGTAATGTTAATATGTTTCATCTAAGTTTTGCATCACTTTTGATAAACAAGCAGAAATGCCATTTATTTTTGGAAACTTTTTGTATTCTAGGATAGTTTTGAATATATGATCAAAATATATTTTGCCCTTTTTGATTTTTTTTAATGGGTCTATGGGTTTTATCAGTATTTAGTCTAGAATTAAGTTATTTTTCTGTTTTGAATCAGTCATATGTCGACAAGATTTTAGTTATACAGTCTAGAAGCATTTATTTTCATTATTTTGTAAAATTGTTAACTCTATCACACCTATGTAAAACTCAAAACGGTTTCAAGAATTTGCGTAAATGACGAGACACTTTATGATGGCACCCCTTAGATCAATGCCGTTTGGCATTGTAATTTATTATATTATTATAATATTTTATTGAGAACTAACCTCGCCTAAGGCGAGGTATGGTTGTGGCCAAGATATTTAACAACCTAGATATGGCTTCCCACAGGTGATGGCAGGCGAAAGATGTGCAGGTTACCCTGGAGGATGTTCCTAGCTGCATACAAGAAAATATGTGGTATGATAAGAATTAGTGTATCAGATTGTACACATAAATTCAATTTGGGCGTTTTATAGGTTCATTAACGCGTACATTTGAAGAATATTTAAAACTAGAATGAAAAACTCCTTTTAAGTAGAAGCAATATCACCTATAGATTAAACCAATTCCCCAATCTGAGGCATATGAATAATACTTTTAGTCGAAGTTTTTTGACCGGTTCTGCAGCGAATAGGTAGCTATCTCATGGATGCCAATTGTCTTTTCATTCGGCTGACGGCCTTTATATACTGAAGTTCTTGAACAATATACGGTACTTTCTAATGATGACATCTCTGCTGTGTTAGTACCCAATTTCCCATATTTCTCTTGGTATAACTTTGTAAGCCCTTGACGTATTAGTCTAACGTCCATTGTTGTACACATTTCTACAGCTTATTACTCTGCGCATAGTCTACTGAAGCCTTCCGCTGAACGCTTATTTCACAATATTGCTGAGGCTCGTTTGTGAAATTCAGTAGCGCATCGCCAGAGAACTGGAAACAACCTTCAGTTGGGTCATAGGTAGGCGTTTGATGCCTTCCGAACGCATTAGCTTTCTCCCCGACTATAGTGCCTCACTGTACGTGAGTTAGCTTATGCATTTTTTACGGGAAAGAGTTACAGGCCCTTCGTCCGACCCTCCTCCTTATTTTCGACTCGGTAAATAAGGCGGATCGAACTTGGGACCTTTGTAACTCAGATGCTACTCAGATGAGTAACTAGTGCTCAACGCACTTTGGTTTACTATCATGTTCACATTGACACATTCGCGACATGTTGATCAATGTATTGCTAAAATATTTATAATCATAGTCTTATAAATAATCAAATAATAAAATCAATGTAGTAAATATTATATCGATTAGTTTTTAATTAAAACGTGATTTTAAATTTATATATCTATCGTTTTCATGCAATAACCATTAAAGTTATTAATTAATTCTGAACTTATGATAATATTTTTATGTGCTAAAAAATACGTACGTTAAAATACCAACAGGTATAAAAAAAGTTAAATAAATGTAAAACCCCTGCGTATATAGAGCGCACACTTATTTCACATATTTGCCGAGTAAACAAAAAGGTATGGAACAAGATAAGGTCCATTAGCATAGCATAATATACGATCGGAATTCGTGTCTACAGCCATCGGCGCTATCGAACGCTTAACCGCCCCCCATTCAACACGAGCTGGATCGCTATATCATTTAAAAGTCTAATATAAGGAAAATAGCCGCCCACTAAACGAGTAAACGAGACGCAAAACATCGTATGCGATGTGCATCATTCGATCGCATCAATGTGAGATGCCAATGGTTCAATTCCACCGAAAAAAAACTCGTACCATATGCGAATAAGATAAAAAAAGAATCAATTTTCAGCATAAATAATACACACGCAAGAATTTAAAGAATGTTGTTGCAATTTTGAAAAATAGGAATAATTTGAAACAAGGTATTTCGTAATTTTAGTTTCATCACTACCATGCAAACACATAATACCAAATTTAATCAGTTGTGTAAACCAAAACTGAAGCGCAAATCAAATCGAATTTCGGGTTGCTTGCATATAAAGCCAATTGTCTCTAGCAATTTATGGCATGATTGTCAATTTAATTTACGCAGAACTGGCGTAGAAGCACTCAAAGAAGAGGATAATTTCCTATTTTCATCTATGACATCTGAAATTACGAAATTTTCTCCTAGTTCTATATTTAAAACTAAAATACTGTAAATTAAAGTTATACCTGAATGAATGTCATTAAATAGCAAGAAAATTATAGTGCAGAAAACCGAGATAATTAGAAGAAGAAAGACATCGTTTGCTGACATTTATAGAACATCCTGTATATTTGCTGGTCCAAGGTTTACCCAATTAGTTCAAGAAGGGCACAATACAGTCAATGTTGGCAAATGTAAATTCAAAACCGCCAAGTCGCTTTTAATTAGATTTCGCTGTACGCATTCGCATTCCTTTCTGGTGGAGGTGCCGGTGATGTTAAAATGTCTACGTTGTGGGTGGAAACGTCAATAAATGTCTAAATAAATATATTTTCATTATTAAGCAAGAAAATGTATTGTCTATACTGGAGTGTTTTAGGATTTATTTCCATTGTTTACCTTAAAAATAGAGTTTTGTTCATTTGGTTCTATTTGAATTGTAGTAATTATGAACAATTTGTAAAATTCGCCACAAAATTAATGTATACTATTATCTTTTATTTGTTAAAACTATTTCTTCAAAAATAATATTAAATTATCGCAATATTTCTACATTGGATGTTTATATCTTCCCTTGTGTATATTTAGTTTACATAAAAAATGCAGTGTCATATATTGGAAGCGATTATTATTAAAGGTAGTGCATATAACTGGATATAAAATCTAGACTAAATAATATTATTCCTCTTTCAATGTGGTTATCCGAACATATTTGTGTGGCCTGCGAAGCATTTTAAGCTCCAGAGGAGACCCCCATTTTGAGAATTTGAGACTTGACTCGCAGACGCGGGTCAATGTGTGCCCAGGCTAAGAAATTAAGCATTTCTTTAAATTAATCCTGGGTGGTCAACGTCATTAGCACTGCGACCAACTTTGATCTATTGTGTATGGACCAATGCTATGGACCAATAACGGAAATATCCTTTAAAAACTTCCCCCTGACAGTCTTTCAGGTAGGTGCTCGGTCATTTCCACCTCCGATTTATATAATTTGCAGCTTGTCAGACCGTCTTTGCTAATATAGGCTAGGCGGTACCACACCTCGGCATGACCATTTCTTGACTGTGGACTTTTATAATTAACAGGTTGCATATCCGCCTTAGTATTGCCTGTAATACCTTAGTGCGGTATAAGACCTATTGGTTTCACGGACGATATCGTGTTGATTGGAACAAACACAAACCCAGCAACGCTTCTTGCTAGATTAAACAGGTCCATTGAATTAGTCCAAGCCTGATGAGGACTAATGGCTTGGCACTCGCTCCGTAGAAGACAACAGCGGCACTAGGCGAAAAGGGCGCGTAGGCGACGAATACATCATAGTATCAGGTAATAAAATTCCCATAGGTAAAGCGGTAAGGTACCTGGGAGTAATGCTGTAGGCAGGATCCAGATGGAATAAAGAGTTAACTTATACCACAACAAAAGCAAGGGACGCCTCTCAGAAAATAGCGAACATTCTTCCCAACTGGGGTGCGGGGATATTGCACGTCGCACACTGGCAACTGTGGTGATTTGGAAGCTACTGTATGCCGCACCAGCATGGGCGGACTGTATTACAACCGCCAGAAACAGGGTCAAACTGAGGAGAGCCCTTAGGGGAAGTTGCCTGCGGATAGCCAGAGCCTACCAGACCGTCTCTACAGACACAGCCGAAGTTATTGCGTCAGTACTGCCAACTGATCTATAGCTTCACCAGAGATTTAACATATTTATATGTAATAAAAACGAGGACCTCACAGCCTCTAACCAACCTCCAGATATGTACAGAATATGGAACGAGCAATGGGAAAAAAGCAATAAAGGTCTATGGACCCGACGGTGGATCCCGGACCTAAAAAAATGGGTAGAACGGAAACACGTTCATTGCGACTTCTGGTTAACACAGATCCTCACTGGACACGGCATTTGTTGATCATACTTATTTAAAGTCAGGCAAGTTATAAGCGAGACATGCGTCCACTGTAACCATTTTGTCCCTGATAGTCAAAAACACACGCTGATGGAGTGCCCTGCTTGGAATCAGAATAGAGTCCTGCGATAAGCTGCCGAATGCGAAATATGCCCTGGAATCCTTGGGGATAAAAATAATTACTAATCGAGTAGCGTGGGAAGCCCTGGTCGAGTGTAGCAGAGGGGTACTATCGTAAAAGTATATCGTGGAGATTGCTCTGGGAAGATCTCTATCTTCCCAGAGCAATCGGTGTGGCCAGACGTAATGCGAATTTCGCGGTTCCGGGTTACTTCTAATATGGCATACACATGTACATATATGTGTTTATTTATTATTTATTTATTGTAAATGTTATTGTTGTTATCTGAAAAAATACCTTAGTGCGCAGGCATCTACTGAATTAAGCATTCAACTTACTTGATTATAAAATAGTTGCTCATCCCAGGTTTAACTGAATGCATACCTATGATTAATTGTTCAGTTTTTTGTGCTAACTGCAACTTTGTCACTTGTCAGAAATATATTTTTCTCATATATTCATCCTCATGATCCAATTTGATATTTATTTTATGTTGTCTGCCACTATGCGCCTGTACAAATGGCGCCGCACTCTTAAGATAAGTCAGGATAGTATCTCCACCAGACGGCCACCCACATGCTAACATGTATGTTTAGCTGTTCGGGATGTGCATCCAGCCACGATCATGAAGAGCACAAGATCGTGAGAGAGCACAATAGGGAATACCTGAATGATTTGTATTGCAAATACTTTCCCTTTACCGGTGTCGGTGTGGTGATAAACTGATGGTATCACCTCCCAAAAAATCTCGTGGCGTGACGAAGCGCAATTATCTAGAGGTAAGTAAGATTTTGCTGTAATCTCATACGATTCGTGGAAGCCTCCCAAAAAGATCCCACACCATAAGATCGGGAGGCGCAAAGATGTATACTTATATTTTAGTTCGAAAGATTTTTAGGGAATTAATATATCTTGTTCATAAGATTCCTTCAATTTTTACTTCCCTCAACCTACAGGCAGCGGGTAGCTGTCGACTTGCAGTAACCGAAAATAAATATCTTTGCTTATTCTTAACAGCCGTAGTAGGTGGCGTAAGAAGTTGCAAAGGAAGTGGTAGTACCGCGATATGGGATGAGTGTGAGCGATACTCGCTGGTTGTAAAGTTTAACCGTTTGAAGAAACGTATAGAGTTTGTATTAAATATTAATGTTCACGAATGGCATCATTTTTAATTCTTTATTAGAGCTCGCCTGTTTATAGAAAGCTAGACCTTCTTGCTATGGTGCTATCATATCGAAATATAAAACCTTAGAACGTAACATTTCACTAAGCTAACACTCTTAGATCATACTTAGCCTTGCTTGTATACAAAACATACTAAGCCTACTTGTCTGATACATCTAACAAAACAAAAACAATATTCATAAAACTTGACACTGTCGAACACTTTTCCTATAATAAGGACTGAATGTGGACCCAGTGCATTTTCCGTACTAGGTCCGACATTGGTTCGCGACAAATGTGCCGAATGGATTCTGTTCTCGCATGATTCAAAGGGTAGCGCATCATATTAGACATTGGGATGTTACTGGATCAAATCTAGCCAGGGTAGAATATCTCCTTTTTTAGTTATTAATGAATCTAAGAAGCATTTCAATTCTTAGATTCATTAATAACTTATCAATGATTATAGCTTGACTGAAATCATTTATGATGCCAAAAATGATGATGTCATGTAAGTGAAACAAATATTCCTGTCATACGCATAGCCCATTTAGTTAATTACAAAAAAAGAAGTAAAATGTTAAAAATTTCAAAGAATACAAAAACTGGCGGAAATAACATTTTATTATTTCATTTATTATTTTAAAAGTATCGAAAATCCTTTTTCTATGACATGCTATTCATGTATTATAAGTTGTAAGTTAATTTGGAAATGAAATAGAACATTTCCTTTCCCTTTCATTCGGTTATTCAGGTAAGTTTGAACACACGCAACCAGAATGAAAAAGAGCACAAGAAAACAAGGTATTATTCGCATTAGTAATACGCACTCTTCGAGCCCATGTACTCATTTCGTTTCAATCTCCGTGTCTACATTCGATATTTTCACACAAATTGAGTATCCTGCGCGAAATACACAAGATTGCAAAGAAAACCCCTCTCAAACGTGCACCCCTAAAGCTGCTTGAAAGAAGCGCACCGCTGATACGATCATTCTACGACTGTGAATCGCGCCAATCGTCGCTACCCTCCCGCAACCCAAGAGCTGTGAAAACGAAATAAGCACACAAACCATCCGAGAACCTACAATCCCACACACGCACACATATACATGCGGCGAAGGAAAATGTGACGCGTTTGTGAAACAGGCGCACCACGCAGAAGATGAATGCCGATGGGGGCGCGCACGTTTACGCCGCGCCGCGCCTGCCGTAATCCATGCGGGCGTTGGCAGTATTGGTGGAGGCGCTGGTGGAAAAATGTGGCACGTGTGTTTTATGAGGTGTTTGGTGTGCGCATTCGCATTTAGCACGCCGAGTGCTACGGTAAAACCTACTTCTAATCTGCGATGCTGCGCATTCGGTAAAGATGGTTTCGGGCGGTTGCGGGCTTTTAGAGTTTAGGCTTATTAGGTTTTCCGTACGTTAGAGGTGGTGTTGGTGGCAGCGAAGGTGAGTATGCAATGCGCCGTGGAAAATCTTTCGCCGCCAACAATGTATAAGGTGGCGAAAATAAAGTAAACGTAAAAGTAACGATGCCACGCGCGGAAATATCGAATATGTTTGTATATCTTGTGATGCTTTCCACTCTGCTCGGAGGAGTGTACTTGAATGTTGATGACATTGATGTAGATTGGAGTATGTATACCTAATAGACGAAATAAAATAGGAATTTTCTGCTTTTTTCAACTTCTTGGGTTATTTTCTTTGTTTAACATAAGTTGCAATTTTTGTAAGAAAATATAAAATAAAAGGAAGGGAAAAGGAATAAAGCCTAACCAAAGATAATTTAAATACAGAATGGCTTTTTTATGATGTTAGAATAGACTTTTTCTGGTGTTCGGTGCAATTACTTGTCACATGCGGATATGTAGAGCTGTAAAGGGAAATAAGGGATTCTCATAAATATTTGAATATAGGACAATGTGAAGTTCGGGAAAGGATTGAGCCTTCTATTTAAACACTAGTGGTCATCTTAGCCCCTTTTGAGCCACCTCCGATTTCCGGCTTGCGTGAAACAAGACAACGAATGTAGAGGCTCTGCTTTTTGACCAAGCGGGTTCTCCGCTGTACGTAAAATGTCATATATTGACAATCCATTTAGGTGTTTGTACTTCAGTATAAAAAGTTAACAAAATAAAAATATAAAACATTTGCAACAGAAATCCGGTTATGATATTTCTCTGACCTTGTGTCAACATCAGTCATGGAAGTTAAGATTTTATGGAGATTGTGATTATAATTATAATTTTATATATTTTTCTCTAATGCAAAATCATGTTAGCGGCCAAAAAAATCAATTTTAGCAATTTACAATTTTTTACAGATGAAAGATTATGTAGAAATAGTTACAAATATAGAGACTAATTACATACCTGGCAATTATTTGTTTCGAACTGAACACATAGCAAATAAACTAAAATTATAAGCTTCGATACAATAGAATCACTAAATTTGCATAACAATTGTCGAGATTTCTACTCCTAGATTCACTATCTGCATATCTGCATGTATACAAACATCGAACGCTAATCAGCACAGTAAATCACACAATAATCACATAATACAACAAACGAATGTGAAACCAGAGCTCACGAAATAACAAAATTATATAATTTGCAAAGCACACGTATGCGAGTTGTCGATGCCGCCACCAGTGCTGCCGGCCGTCCGTCCTGCCAATTGACCACCATTTGAGGCGTGAGCTTTAGTATTGTTTTCGCCCTGCCAATTTGAACCTGAGCCGCTAATAACGAGCGGTATCGCGCCGTGCGCATCGCCAAATTCAAAGTGCACTCCACCATTTCCCAGTTTCCATATCCTGTCGTGCTGTAATCCAATTAATTCACAACAGCGCACAACACAGGATGAAAGAAAGCTCGTAGAGCGGTAGTATAAACTGTGAATGTATGTCCGACCTTTAGGCAGTGTTGTTCTATCGTTTGATCATTTTATAAACACGTAAAATTATAAAAACTAAAACAAGCACAAACAAATTCCCAACAAAAAATGAAAAAAGTACACGCTAGAACCAGTTGAAAAAGCGATCCAAAGAAGTTGATATGGGCTTAATGTTAATTACACCCTACTTTAACTAATTCGCACATTTCCCCATTTAATTTTGAAATTTTCGCCATTTTATGCGATGATGAAGTATGTTTAACACAATTTTAAACAAAATTAAACCGTTTTTTTTCGTGGTATATCTGATTATTTTCGGAATTTCGTGGACGAACATAAATTATTCCCATTGATTATGTGCCGGTGCGCTTTTTCGTTGCGTTTTCTGACTCGATCCTTTCCTTCTCCAGAGCGCTGCTAAATAATGAGCGCGCTTATATATTGCGCTCCTTGGTCGTCCTCGGCGGTCGCAAAGTTTTTATTTATGTGCGGCAGCGGCGTTTTTCGTCGTTTTTCCGAATGCTCGCCGCGTTTGTTATGCAATAGCGTTGTTTGGCGGCGGCGCCGGGCACGTGGCGCGTCCCCACTGCGCCACCCTGCTGTGGCCCACCCTGTATGCACAGGGAGACGATATCAGCCCTGTGAAACGCGGTTTTCCATTGCGTTGCTTGACATGGGACGTGCAAAACGAATAAACAAAAATAAACAACAAAAAAGGAGTGGGAATTATAAATTATCTTGCTTCTTCACTTTTTTGTTTTGTTGGAATGAATTTACACATGAACTATTGCAACGAAATATGAACTTTGTCATTTTAATTAGAAATTCTTAAATTAAAAATAAAATGTTATTATTTTTGTCTCGGAAAATGAATAATCATAAAACTCACACATCAAACAATTTATTGTTGAGAGGAGTATACATCCTTGGTTTAAATATAAATTTTTAGCCAAGCTGGGTGGCCTAGTGGTAGCATCTCCGCTTACCATGTAGGAGTAAGGGGTTCGATTCCCGGGTCCACCGGGTGAATATTATTCACCCACAAACACTTACAACACTAAAACATGCAACACTCAACATTCAACACGCAACTGCTACTACACAACAAAAAATAACACAAATTTTACACACAAATTATAAACATACAAATATATATGTACAAACACGGCGGAAAAACCTTAGGCTTGATAGCCATTAAAATATATACATTAATTTTTTGTAAATTATTTATAGTTAAGCACAAGTACTTTGGAATACATTTTCCTAACCCATTCGCACAACTACTATCATACTGTTTTATTTGAACTACCCCTGGCATTGACATATCAAAGGAGAACATGTAATCATTTAGCACAATAAATGAATTTACAAATTAATTAATTAATTGAAATTGAAATTTAACACGGAAGGGGAAAAGTTGAATCCCTCGGCCGGACTCGAACCGGCGACCTTTGAGATACCGAATCAACGCGCTACCAACTGCGCCAAAAAAACAAATATTACAAAATACTTGCTCTCAAATATGTAATTCAATTTCACACTAAATTGCCAAATTCTATATAAACATATATACATTTTTGAGGTTAGAAATCATTTTCTAAATTATTTATTATCAAATCTTAAGAATATCAGCATGACATTACTTATTTCTTGAAAACAATCCTGGAAAGAACAATTCATGTTTTAAAAAGATGATATGTTCTATTTTATACTTAAATTTTATAATTAAATACCTTAAACAATTGCAAGTATATAGTTTAAACCATTGTAATTGATGGTGCCTTGTTTTAAACTTAGTAGTGTAAGAAATGAGCGTGAAGTAACACTCTTTATCCGACTATCACGAATTACTATACATTAAATTGAGATGCCTAATCAAGAGTTTAATTCATTCGTGCAATACTACCATATTTAATATAACATTCGTGAACTCTCTGGTTTCAATCAGCGCATTGGAGCTATCTAGTTTTTACTACCCTCTTGAACCTACCCGCTTTAGCCTTTTGTCTCTTCGATAATATTGTTACGGCCCTCTTACTCGACTCTTCCGAGGGTACCGTGTATTACCCGGGATCAGGACATAGACAATTATGTGGACTGTTTGATAGTCTTTATTGTCACTTGTTGAGTATTGACCACTGTTTAAGTATAAACTTTGTTTCCCGTTTGTTGCCAATTATTTCGACAATTATAAACTTGACAATGCAATTAATTACCTCACATATAAGTTGGTCAGCATTGGCGCCCAACTTATGATGCATCGGCAATTATTGTTGTTATTCCGCAACATTCCAAAATCCAATCTGTAATGTCATTGTTATTGTTACATAAGATTCAAACATTGAAACAATGGAATCTTTAGGCTATCACTAAGTGTGACAATATACACAAACACTAACAGGTATGTTGAAAAAAATCTCTGAGACGTGCCTTAGATTGTCGATATGTTTACGGTCTTATTAGTGGACTGCAAGTGGAATACATTAGAAAATGCGATAAACCTTAAAAAAATATCCAAAAATATTTTTCATCGACTGGAATGATAGAATTGACAAATTCATATTGCAGTGTGGACGCTACATGAGTAAAAGTCGATGGCTATGAAATGTGTCAAATTACAAAACTTGCATTCGCCCGATCCTCACGTATGCTAACGATACAAGGCCTGAAACATCAAAAAGCAAACAAACAATGAAAACGCCTGAAATAAAAATCCTTAGGCGAATAAAATGGGTGATCCTACGGGACCGAATACGAAGCGATACCATAAGAGCTGAATTGGACGTAGAAGACATAGTCAAGTGGGACAGGTACAGAAGAAGGCAATGGAAC
>WSZQ02098932.1:0-11373 GCA_019419845.2 Weissflogia rhopalogaster
AAGCTATCGACAACATAGTCTTTCGGCCCATGAAATTGAATTGAATAAATAGAAAAAAAAAAAAAAGAATTACAATATGTTTTGAATTGATTCTAAATAGAGAGACATTTGATTATCTGTTTGAATGAGTGGTAGAAATTGGTATAGAGAGGCAATTTTATATACCAATTTAATAGTGAGAGATTTCTGACGATCTAGAATAGGTACTATTCAGGTTTCTTGATGAAGAAGGTTAGATGGATTGTGAAGCACATTATTGGGGTGTCTGAGATGCAGATATTGCTTCGTTCTTTCATTGGTAAGATAGTAGATAATAGCAGAATAATCCAGAACTAGACGATATAATTAATTTACAGACTTCAATTCGGTTATCCCAATTAAGTCCCAAATTTCGAGAAAAAAATGAAAAAAATGATGGCTGCTTCCTTGGCTTTTCTTGCTTGAAGGTTGAAGTTTAGCTTGCTGTCAATCATAACATCCAAATATTTGACATTGCTCCTTGGCTTAACGATTTCATTATTAATAGTTGGAGTGCTTGAATTAAATTTTAATTAAATATTATTAAAATTACTTCTCTTATAATAATTATATTTTTCTTCGATATGTATATCATTATTAATATATTGTATTTATCAATATATTGTGTATATCAATATACTGCATTGTAATATACATAAAAACGTTTATTCCACTTGAAATAAAATATAGGAAAACTCAAAAAAGACTCATAAAATAAAGCAATTGCATTTCATTATATTCGTTTGCCTCGTGATTTATGTGAACTATTAATAAACCTACTTGGAATGCAGTGAAGTTCATAGCATCGGATTAATATTGAATACTCACTGCGAAATGCAGGCTCTAAAAATATCAAAATATATTTGATGCAGCAGCGAAGAAATAAATTGGTAGTATAAATATGTTCGCATCGTGACAACGCGCACAATAGCAACTACGCCGCATTACATTTTAATAAAAACGCTCTATCAACAAGCGTACGTATAAAATCTGTGCAGCTACGCGCTTCGGTGAGAGATGCTGAGTGCAGATGCAGCCGGCAAAGTATAATAATCCGCCGTCTTCCAAATACTCTCTCTATGGTGTACGAGGTTAAACACACCAACACCCATATACATTGCAAAGCATAACAAATGCGAAATAACAGAAAACCACTTGTCATGCACTTGAAAAATCTCGTTATATTACCGTAATTTGCGTTATTATCTTTACTTTCTCTCCCTTTCTAAAACAAAACGAACAAAAAATGTACGTATCGAATGTATTTTTGATGTTTGATGTTGATGCGAGGCGAAATGCCAAAATGTCAGAATGTTGCTGTGAGGATGCGTTGTCTTGCGGTTGAGACGAAAGATGGAAGAACTCACAAGACAGAAGTTCCCATTGAATAAACACACTCGGCTGTGTGCTCATGTTCATGTTCATGAAGCGAATTTTCGTTCGGCGAATATGCGAATGCGCCGGGCGTATGCAGGAAATATTATAGGAAAATGCAAACATTGCCAGAATAAAACAGCGCAGCAGCAAAAGATGAGTAGGGGAGCTACTGTGGTGAGGAGCGGGAGCAAGAAGGGAAAAGTTCAGATGAGGTACGATGGCGACGGCCGTCACCCCCTTGCGAAAGTACCGCGTACGAAACCAAACAAAACCGGCGTAACTTATGATGGAAAATGGCAGCGAATGACGCAACACACAGAGCGAGTGCAACATCTTCTTCGATTCGCATACATGTCATCGTCGTGTCACTGAGAAGGCTCTTCGTATTCAAACAGCTGCGTTATTTTCTTACGTGCCGCGTGTTTGCAAGTTCCGCGAGGACCACGCAAAAGTTCGCGTAATGTTCCTGCGCTGTTTTCGAGGTTAAATTTTCTTTACACCTTTAGTGAGTCCGTAGATATTTTATTAGAACTAAGAAAGTCAAAGTAACTTTGTTAAGATAAATTCTTCCTATTCTGAAAAAAATATATATATATAATATTATAGAAAAGCATAATAAAACACAATTTGCAGAATTTAATTTTCTCTTCGAGTATGTACGTTTTGAGTGAGAGATGTGTACATTTCTTAATTAAAACACGTCCACGTATAATGCGATCCTTTGCATGCAAGCAACTATGTGCAACTAAAGGAAAATGGCAACACAGCACTAACCTACCATCGCAACCACCTCCCACAGCTCGAATGCCATTGCGAAATGTACACACACGTGGAGGGCCAAACTACTACTTCCTATTCCCCACGCTGCCACTCATTCTCGTTCGTGATATTCCCTGTCCCTTGGATGTTTTTAATTTCGGTATGTAAGTGGAAAATTGAATTTGTTTTCATTATCGTGCAAAGTGCACAATTCTTTACTTTATTTTCCATGCTTGCTTTGGCAGACTTTCAACTCGACACCGCGGCGATGGCGCGGGGACGTCAGCGTTTCTATGAAATTAACAACACAACTAACCTAATAGAAAATGCGATAATATAATGTGAGCGAATTAGGTAAAATTAATGAACGTTCTAATAAATGTGGAAATTGCCGTGACAGGTGATCTTTATTTCTTTGGCACTATTAAATTCGAATTAATTATGTAAGCATTGTGTGTGTGTCTGTGTGTTGGGCGTATGGAAGAACGCATTCCAGTTGGATTTCTACGAGTTCAAATGAATTAATTTCAATCAAACCGCCGACAGTAATTGATTGATGCGTGAATAAATACTACCTTTGGACAGAGGAAGAGGAATATGAGGGCAGGATGGGGTGGGATGGGTTTGGGAACGTGGCGATAAACGGTGTTTCTTTCAATGCCACTTGCACGCAATGCCTCACTCACTTCTCAATATTTATTTGATTGTGAATAATGTAATTGCTTGAGACATATCTCAGGGTAACTAAAACTAACCTATTCCTAATTTAAACATACTTAACCCAATCAAAACATTATATAATCTCACACATCTCAACCTTTCCTGAATTATCCTTACTTAACATTACCTGATCTAACTTAAAATCAACCTTAACCTAGTCAAACCTTTATTTAATCTGACCTAATCTGGTCCTTCGAACCAGATCAGAAAGATTTGCATGGTCCTTCGAACCTTAGGTATAAATTTGCTCAAAATATGAATTCGAAATTGTATGCCTTCTTTATTTTCGATGGTCCTCCGAACCAGATAGTTTAAATGTGTTTGGTCCTACGAGCGGAAACAATTAAATTTAAATTTACTATCTTATGAATACATAACTATAAACCTTTAATCTTATGTTTGGTCCTTTCAATCAGATCACAAATATTTGTATGGTCCTTCCAACCGGAAGTGGATTTAAAGTTACTCAGTTGGGCATAGATAATTACAGGCCTTCAATATAAACCTACCATCAACGTAATCTAGCAAATACCCAAAAATCTAACTTAAATCTAACAAGCTCTACCCAACCTCAGGGTAATCTTATCTCAACCTAACCTAACATAAATCTAACCTCAACCTAATCAAACAAACACTCAAAAATCTAATCAAATATTGTCTTAATTTAAACTTAACCAAACGTAATGTCAACCTAACCTCAACCTAATCTTGCAAATACCCCAATTTCATTGGGAAACAAGGCAAACTCACTTTTCTGAATGCAGTTGATCATATTCTAACGAAATCAATCTTAGCAAAAATAATAAAACAAAATATATTTTGATATACATTAAATAGTCAATCCAACACACAGATTTATCGATAATAAAAGCTACCTCCTCACCCTATTATCATGCATTCATGTATCTCCAGTTGATCGTTATCATTGCTTGACGTCTCCTAAAGTGTGGGAATTCAAAGAAAAATGTGACAATGACAAGTAGCATACTCTTCGCAAATCCATTCTGGGCCCGGAGAAAAGAAAGCGGGGCCACTCTCGCTGCTGTCATTTTAGGATCGCATCGTTTTTGGGGCGGATTGGGTTGCGCTACACTGCACGTATTTATCGTCGGGAGCGTTTTGACGAAATGCTCCGGGGACGTTCAGGCGGCATGCAAATACACAGAGTCGCGTCGAAGATGCGACAATACGAGAACCGATAGACGCATAACGAATCGAAGGCATTCGTGCGGCGCGTTGTGGGAGAGCTTTTGACGATGCCGCCATGAAGGTAGCAGAGACGACGCCGACGAGACGAGCTGATACATTATGCAAATAGACTGAAATTCGTAAATATTTCGCGTCTATTTGTCTTGCGCGACCATGTGTGTACCAAGTCTTGTGTTCTCTCAGGGATTGAGGATGGTGGAGGAGGAGAAAGTACGCCAATCGAAATACGGGGTGTATATAAATGAAATAAAAGTAATACATGAGGTGAAAGAGCAACTCAAACACTTTTATATGTGAGCTTAGAAATTTTCTATGTAAACATATTTCGAGGGGTTAAGGCATTTTAGTTTGTAACAACTAAAAACGATACTAACTTCTTAAAAGTAAGTTAGAATCATTAGAAAATTGTTTTTGAATAATTTCCAAACTTTCGCCGTACAAATTACAACCTCCGCACAGAAATCTTTCTATCTTCTACAGTTTGCAAAATTCTAAAGATTCTAAACTTTTTTGTAAAACAATTTGAGTTACTTTTGATTTCATGTATTACTCATACTTCTAAGTCTCTTATAATAAAAACTTAAAAAGCTTTAAAAACCCTAGATTCATTTATAAACACGCAATTCTGGGTTTTTATATTTATCATAATATATTTTGGTCGTTTTCTATACTTTTCGTGGGTATTACAATGTTTTTTAATAATTTATAGTTTTGTTTACAGACATAGTAAATTTGTTGATGTTTTTGGGGGTTTATTCCGTCGTGCTCGTTATGCTTTACCATTGATTGAACACTTGTATAATTAGGTATAAATCAAGTGGTATTTACTGCTACATATATCCTTCAAGTTGGTGGCATTGAGGGGAAGTGACATTTATTTCAAGTCGTAAAATATCGACATAATAGGCATATTACCCTCATTGCGGTTACAATGGTACACTTGATATCTATCTAGAGTAATTAGGTTGTTTTTAATTATTTGAAATGGGAAATGACGCAGTTTGATGTTGCCATAAATACATATACGTTTATGATAGTCAAAAAGAGTTGATTTTCATCTTTTATGCGAATAAGACCAAATAAAAATTTGAAGAGGAAATGTTTTAGATCAATTAAGTGAATATCAAACTAATCCGCATCGAAATATAAGCGTACTTAATTGGAGTAGGATAAACAGTAAGGCATTGTATAAACACAGGTACGTCTTGTTACATCTGAGGCATCATGTTAAGCTGTCACTTCAAGATTGCGAATAGTAGTGTTTAATCATTAGATGCTCAGTAATGATCTCTTTCAAATAAATACATTAATAATGGGAGTATCTTAAAAGCCCGTCTCAGATTTGCATAAACATTCTTGAACTGTAATACATAGATTGAAATTGTCTATTAACGGGATTTTTCGCCAGTTTGTGTAGTTTAGTTTATTATTAGTTGGATATTATATCTGTAGCTGAATTTGTTACCTTAGTTAATTTCAATTTCCTATTAGTATTAATCTTATGAAATATAAATACTATGTTATGAATGTTGTATGAATGAATGTAAGTCGACTTTCTGAAAACAATTCTATTCTATTATAAATCCGTGTACAAATTAAGCACGTCGGGGCACAGTTTGTGCGACACTCTCGATGGGGTAATAGCGATGCTAAGTAGCGCCATAGCTCTCCACGTTCGCGTTTACTGCCGCGACAACTACGTGCAGTTTCACGCTTGAGTTTTCTTAATGTCCCCAACCGCCAACCATCACCTCCACTACCACAGCCCCCTCTAGCGCCCACTCACATAGCATTTAGCTTCTTCCTTCTTCATCCACACCTTTTACCGTAGTCAATTCCAACTTGGACCACGACTATCCTAGCAAATATCTCTTTGTTCTTCTGCACTTTAGGTCGTATCACACACGAGTTTACCGGCGCCTTCACCCAAATTTGGTGAAGGCGCTGGGAGAATCCACCTCTGTTAGTAGAAGCGAATGTGAGAATGTGAATATTTTGTCGCAGGTCATGTCCCTCCGTTTCCTTTAGGCAAGCTCACGATGGAACTACGTCTATCTTTACCTTTAAATAGGTCTACGTGGCGGGTGTAGGTTAAAACATACAAGCCTGAAGCATGAGGGGCGGATGTTCTGCGCCTCTACCAAGAGGTGGAGGCGGCAAGGAAAAGGCGGGATGCAAAAGGAAAGGAAAACGGTTTCGCCACACGTGTTCATCTCGGTGGTGGTGTCCACGATGCAAGTATACGATGCGTGCGACTATAAACTTGGCTTTTAGAGCGCGGTGCCAGCAAGATGTGGTTGCCATCATGTCTACGGAGCCGCCATCGCCACCGCCGCCGACGCAACGTCGAGCGTGGGCCGTGTGAGAACGAGACAAAGCGTAAAAGGTGTAAAGCGTAACGTAATCGGATTGCCGCGAGCGCAAAGAGGCTTTTGGGAACATGAGACGTGGGAACTGCAAACGGGGGAGAGAGGCAGAGATGACGGTGGTAAAGGTGGCGTCGAGGCCCACCATCGCCAGGAATTGCGAAGGACATTTATAGGGAAAAACTTTGGCGCAGAAAATAGAAATATTCTATATATTTATATTTTTTAGAAGCAGTTCACGCTTAAAATGTATTCATTTAAAAAGAATAAAAATAAATAAATATTCATTTAAGAAGAAAGTAACCTATATGAAAGTCAAAATCTAGCAAAAATGAAAAATAAACACCATCGTTGCAGAGGCAATTTTTTAATACGTGCAGGAAGTTTGCAGTCAACTGCTTGCAGAATGTAGCAAGAGAAAAAAACGCAAGAAAGTTTGCTCAAATTTAAGCCGTTTGAGTTTGCAAGTTTGTTTGCGAATCGCAAATGAAGCCAATCAAGGTGTCTATGCAAAACGCGCTCTTCGCACCTTAAAATCATCTCCCCTAACCCGCCTCCAGCCACGTTTTTCGCACACCCACCTGACTCATCCGCCGTCAGTGTCGGCACAGCATGGCGAGAGATCAGAAATCACAAAAAGCACTGCAGGGCAGTAGCGGAATGCAAGGAGAGAAAAAAACGACGAGGAGTGCTACAACTCTCAGCGTGTAATCATTTATTCCGCTGCTGGCGTCGACGATGGCAGAGATGAAATGCTAACAAGATTTAACTTTAAATTGCAGCCTCTTGAAATGTTCACTGACATTGATTTTTTTTTAATATTTTCAAATTCTTGCTAATTTTTTCTTCAGTTGGTTAAAGGAATTTTTGAGTTCCTGCGTGAATTGTTTGTGGTCCTTTAAGAATTGTGGTGCTAATAAAGCTTGTTTGGTTATTTATTTATGGATTTGCATTTTAGCAAGTTTGATGAGTGCTGCTTAATAATTATCTGCATGTAATGTAGGCGAGTAAGGTAGGTTTGCTGGTTGAGAGTAAACCGAATTTAATGAACATCTTTTACGCTGTGCATTTGCATATTTTTCGCAAGTTGATATCAGGTATGCACATAGAATGCACGTTGTTTAGGAACGGCGATGCATGTCATCATGCTTATGCAAAGCAAGAGTATAGGTTTCTCATCAAAAATTTATTTAAGTTTTCGTATTTGCATATATAAATTAGCATTAATATTGTTTTAAAATTGATTCCCAAAATTAAAAAATAGTTTTCTTTGTATTAGGTATAAAAATATTGTTTTTACATACATAATTCAAGGAAAGTTCAATTTTGACGACCACCTGGGTATAGGACGTTGACTATTAGGGTAGGGCGTTTTCCATAGGGCAGAAATGTCCAAACCTTTTATAGCAAAGTCTCCTATCAAAAATATTTTCTTCGGGTCTTTCAGTTTTCGTAATATTAAAATAAAACTTTTGCAGTAACTTTCCAAGGACACATTTGTTGCTGTTCAATTACTTTAGGAATAAAATAAGCAAGCACAAGTATTTTTTAATCGATTCTCATGCCTCTGAGAGCATGTTTTGCACTTCACTTTTTTGGTCATTGGCAATTGAGGTTCTCATCACACTTTTTAGAAATGAAGATCATCCACATCGAGCATTTCTTGGTGCAAAATTTAAATGATTACATACAAGTAGAATAGTAAAACCATATAAAAAATATTCATACTTATAAATATTACGCGATATACTACACAATATTGCAAGAACTTAATGATGACTACGGTCATTAGTCAACTTGTCATACGAGTAGTTACTCGTCGTTGGCCGGGTGCCCAAAGAAATCACAGCTCAAAGTACCACTTTCGTCCTTGTCGCGCGTGTCCTCAAAGGCCGCGATTGTGCCGTCCTTCCTCCACCTCCAAAACTTCCACCCCCCGCATCGCCGCTGCCTTGGCTGTCGCCATCGCCAACATCGTTGTCGTCTCTTGGTTTTTTTTCGCCCCATCCTCGACTGTTATTCACTCGCCGGTCCTTCTGTGCTGGCATGTCGCGCGTTCTTCACATCCAGCAAAAAGCCTTTTAGCATGGCACATTAACTCAGGACCTCTGCGTCCTCCGAAAACCCTGCCACAAACACAACACTGCCAGGTTGATATACATACACATCCTACACACTTCCCATATTTCCTACACTCACTAGCACAAGCACACCAAGTGTATTTCGAAGTGGATTTAATGGCGTCGTTTTCTTGGCGTCGTTTATTATGTAAATAAATGCACAATCTTAATGCCAATAATATGTATGCGTGGCTAATTCAAAAAGGACATTTGCATACGAATCACCCGACTGCCAGCGACGAAGGATTAAAAATGAATCGCAAAATACTCGACGCTTGGAGACTCAGCCGAAAAGCAGCAACATAAAAACAATATCCTTAAATTTTTTAAAAATACTCGCTTACAGAGTGACTGGTTTGCAACAGTGTTTCTTCGCCTTTGATATTAATCCGACATTCAAAGACAAAAGTTCGCGACTCACGCTCGGATTATCCTTGTGATGGAATTTAATGAAGACACTTTTTAAAAGTTGATTTGCATGCCGGCTGTGATTACTTTCCACTTTGAATGAAGGCCCTTTCTAGGTGATGCCCTGCGTTCGGGGGCCGTTGGGGGGTGTTAGGGAATCCTGGGAGTCAGTTCGCGGGCGTTAGCGGACAGTTGGGGGAGGGTGGTTAAGGACGAGTTGCGACGAGAACGTTAAAGAAGAAGAAAAAAAACGCTGTCATCGCTTGTCGACTTTCACGACGCGAGTAAAGCAACGACATTCAAACGAATTATAATGAAGCGCATATCGCTGAATAAATGCATAAATAAACGAACGAAGAGCGTGCTGTTGGGGGAGGAAGCGGCTGGAAGCATGGATGGCCCAAGAAGAAGCGAAAAGAATCGCAACAAGTTGGATGAGGTTCTAATTAGTGCGCAAGCGGGGCTGACGCCTTAAGAGCGCGGATAAATATTCCGATCTCAAACTGATGATGTTGATGATGAGATGTCTGCCCGCCTGCTTTATGATTACATTCAACTTTTTTTTGTCTTTTAAATGAGTAAAATGTTGTTTTTTATTGCATAATTACTAGCAAAATATATTTTAATATATTCTTTTTTTTTATTTTAAACTCGTATACTTCGAATACGATGCTTGTATATCATCCAATCTAACCTAACAAAACCTTCACTAATCTAACACAATCCGTCGTAACTCAAACTAACCCAACCTAAACGAACCCAACCTAACCCAACTCAACGTAAACCAACTTAACCTAACCCAACTTAACTCAACGAAACCCAACCACATTCAACCTAATACAATCTAACTCAACATATCCCAACCTAACCCAAGCTAATCCAACCAATCCCAACCTATCTAAACTTAATCCAAACTAATTTAAATCAAACTAATCAAACTGCACCTAACCTAACCTAACCTAATCCTACCTAAGAGAACGTAACCTAGGTTACCATAACCTAACCCAACGAAACCCAACCACATTCAACCTAATACAATCTAACTCAATCTAACCCAAGCTAATCCAACCAATGCCAACCTATCTAAATTTAATCCAACCTAATTTAACACAATCTAATCAAACCGAACCTAATCATGTCTGCCTGAACCTAATACAATTCAGAAAAAAATATCTAAAGAATAAAATGACAATGAGTTTTATGAAACATAAATATCATAACCGTATTTATGCTATAGCCATATAAATGCAACTTTTTAGCAGTATATTTGGTTGCCTAAGCTTACGGAAGGTATTGGTGATATAAAACATGAGTAATGAAACAAAAGGTAAAATATTTCGCACGTTGTTCGATAAAATATGAAAACAACATGCAAAACGGTGAATGTGCGCCATCGACGGTGCACCAGAGCGACGGCAAGCGGTTTAACGACATTTTTTAGCGTTTTCCATTCACGTTTATGTGTTTACGCGCGCCCATACCGATAGCGTTAAAGCTGATAAAGATGACTGATAGCACTAAACCGCGATAACAATGTCATTTTTCCGTGGCCGGTGATCATGTCATGGGCCGCCATAACCATTCGCACTTGTGCGCCGCATAATTTCGCGAGCCTCGTTTGCTATTCCATTACGCGATCGTCAAACATAGTGTGATTGGAATTGTGACCGATAGCGCAGATAGAAGATGTTGCAACAAACAAGCGGGAGAAAACAAACAACAAGAGCAGCCATAGCAACAAGCGGGAAAATACGTAAACTTAAAGATGGCGGAGAAAATGAAAAGTAAAAGCAACGACGTTGGAATGTATAGAAGCGCGTAGATGTGCACAAGAGGTTTTCATTAACCTGATGGAAGTCTCACTTACTTACCTTGCTTCCTTGCTGCTACGCCACTTCAAATCGCGTTTGAATTGCGTGGAGGTCCTGAAGGATGGGTGGGTGTGTTCAAGGAACTGAAGGGAGCTGAACGGAGGTTTTGGGTGGTTTCGGGGGGAGCATGATAAAAGGGAAAAAAGCTACGACAACATTTACTTTATATTTTATGCTTTCGCATGAGAGTATAAAGTTATAAAAAAAGATGTAAGACTAAATCGTAATTTAAAATGAAGTTTTAATGCTTGAAATGACTTCAAGAATTTAAAGCTTTTAAATTATATTTAGTTGTCTAGTTCACTTAAAACTAGGAGCTAGATATTCTTATTTTCTGTGAATATTATTAGAAATGGGAATGTTAATAAGGTCCTTTCGAAATAATTCCTTCTAGGTCAAAATTGTATTTTTGATCCTGAGACCTGGCCATCGACCACACTGGTCCTTCAGCCTGGATTTATATTTATTATGTATTTGTATTACATGTTATTATTGTGATTTGTATCATGTGAATTGAGTGTTGTG
>WSZQ02098943.1:0-11372 GCA_019419845.2 Weissflogia rhopalogaster
TTTATATTATCGCATTCGACTTCACTAAAATCTAAATAAACAAAACTTTTGAGAGACGGATTGTGAGAAACAAAGAAGGCAGCCATTTGCGTCTATCTGTCGTCTATACCATGCAGTACAGCCCGACCATAAATTCCAAGTGCATATAAGTACTGAATTTTCCCATTAGGTACCACTACCATACGGAGGGTTTTGTTAACAGAAAGAGAAAAGATTTTTCAGCTCTAATATTAACATTTTTTAAGATGTTTTTAGCCAATAATCATTAAAAAGGATTATCTCGTGCACCTTATTAAAACTATTTCACAAAAACAATGCAAAATCCTTGAACTTGATAATTTCAGAATGTTTTATGTTTTTTACCCCACTTATCTATCATCAATAACATATTCCCAACGAGAGATTCTAGCAGATTTAATATAGTATTTTTAGCAGTCTTTTCTATGTATCTAGGTTGTATAAATTTTGAGATATTTCTTTTCCCCTTTATGACTTGTTATATTCTTCCATTCACCCTTATTACGCTATAAATAATCAAGTCAAATAGAGAGTAAATATCTACAAGTTATTCTGTGCACTTTCCGAACGATTTATTAATATTTTATGCACCTGATAACGAAATTATTTAAATATAAATTTAATACTTTCAGCTTAATCCAAGGCATCACAAGTTGCCTAAATCGGCTTATGTAGCCTGTTAAGTGTTGACATATTTATTATATGTATTTAAACAAATATTGTAATATGACCAGAAAAAAACGACTGAATTATACTAGAAAATACTTATTATACTATAAGTTATATTCTTGTTTAATATTAAATTTAAAAATAAATATACATATTTGTTTTTTTGAAACATACAGAGTAGTAGTGTGATTGTGGAGCGCCGGATTTTGGAGAGCCGATGGAAGCGCCCTTATGGGAACACTAGGCTTTCAGGGGACCAACATTTATACAGCTGATAGCCAAAGAAGATGACTAAATAGATGACTAAATGTCAAGCTCCATATTAACTCGTGTTTACTCAAAACTCCCCTCCCAGATGAGGGCGCTTTAATCGTCGCTCCGAAATCCCCTCCACAGTCCTACCATTCATATTTGATTCATATTTTTCAATGTTGAAACTGTTAACCATATGGTTAATCTATGTTGTTAACCGCTTGCTCTACTTTGACGAGCCCAGTTCGTCGCACGATATACGTAGATCCGCGGGTACCGCTGACTACCTCTTCCACTTATATACGAAGCAATATTAAAAATGATTCATAAAGCTCGGAAGCGGTGAGGGCGCGCGTGACGGCTTGTAGCGCTGTGTGTAATACGTGCAATAAGTGTATGGAGGATATGGAGCCCTGGCAAAATTTCAAGCCGCGACTATCGCGACGCCACGAATTACGGGCGATGCCCGTCATTTTTACGATTGGTTCGATATGCGCTTACACTTATTCCTAGCTCAATCGGAAGTAAATGGTAGGGCAAGGGGTTAAAAAATATACAAACGAACCACATGAATCTCGTTAAAGTTTTATTTAAAAATAATGCATAGTACGAAGTACTATAACAATATACATATTTTCTTCCCTTTGCACCTTTATTAATATTTTTTCGGGATACGTAGGTACGAAAATCTGAAAAGAATATATGATTACATGTATAATTCAATGTGGTATGCATAGGTCAATTTTTACTTTAATGGGAAATTCAAGGTAAGCGCTGCGGTGCAGTTCAGGTGAATGTGGAAGATAATATTTCTTTGGCGCAAAATGCCTGTACAATTTTCTACCATTTTGGACTTTGCCAATCGCTGCCAATCTTGTTCTGCATCCACTGATCTGCTTGAGGAAATCTATGCAGGAAATCGCCTGGGTCGTGTTGGCCGCCGGAGACAATGCACTCCTATCTCATTAAATTAATGAGTTTCAAAGTATTTAATTAATAACCGGGATTTCCTGGTTAAAATTGTCAAAAATACAAAAACAATGCTCCACACGGGCTTGATAATTTGATGAACTAGCGCAATTGGCATGCGGTACCCGCGGTACTATAACGCATAGAGGAATAATATTTAGATATTTAATTTAGGCAGGTAATTTAGGTATTTTCTTTGCTATAACGAATGTGGCACAGATCATATGGCAAACGACATTTGATACTTCAAAGTCACCACGAAAAACACGGAGGTGAACGCAGCGCCCCCTTGTAGGAGTTTGTCGTTCAGTACTCCAGATCCCCCATAAAACTTAAAACTCCCTTCATTCCTCTATGCTGATAGCGTTCTATTTAGGTAGTTTCATTGCCGTACGCCATCACTCGCAACTTACCTCTTCAGTCGTTGTGTTCGCTATGTAATCTAAAGTTTAACTTTTGAATTGTGTTTTAAAACTTCAAATATATTCCTACAAGTGACGCAGCAGAACACATTTAAAACAACCAGTGTTGCATTCGATTCGGTAAGTGTTCGCTTGGGTTCTCAACTTCTAAGTTCATTGTTTATGTTTGTTACCCCATTGAATAAAATCTTCCAGTCATGAGGATGCATTCCATATGCCTGTCCTTAAGTTGAAACACCTGTATTTAAGTTACCTGCAATTCGTAACATCTTTCGTTTCATTTTCAGTTGTGAGTGCACCAACGTAGAGGTTAAAATGTTCCATTCCGAGGAAATTCCAGTAAAAAGACACTACGACATGGATGTTTTACAATCTGTGGAGGTGATCGTCAGGCAACCAGGATTCACAAGTGATAAACGACCCCAAGCAATAGAAAGGAGATGGGATAGAAATCATGGAAGAACGGATATACTGAGACAACTGATACATGCACGAGGTAAATATACAATAAATGTAATTAAAATGTGCCTTTATGGCGAGTTTCCCTGCTTTCTAAGAATTCTATAAAATATAGTAATCTGTCTGGGCTTTTTGCACCTTTATACAACTTTTAGAGACTATTCAGAATAAACAACTGGGCACACTTTTACTAGGCTAGCAATACATCTTTGTGTAGATGTGCGACCTGAAAATAGGCACAAAATGCGATAAGTGATGATCTATCCATCCTTGGTATCCTGGGACCATCATAGTTTGGTCCCAGAATACCAGGGTCTATAAGAGAATTCAATTCAATTGCCATTGTGTGTATACACTAAAAATTATATATTTGTAAAGTTGTTCAAAATATATATTGTTTTGCAATTTTTTTTTTGAAAAAAATATATGGCGGACATTATATTTCCACACTTAATTGTAATGTAACTTTCATATCACCTTTAATGTCTATCAACCTTATTCAAACACCTTTTACTAATAATATTTGTCAATATATCTTTCTTGTTACTGTTTAAAGTTCTAATATTTGACCATTAATGGAAGAAAACGACGACGAAATGCTGATATTTAAAACTATTCACAGTATTCTTTAGTGCAGCGTAATGCATGCTAAGTCATTGAAGTCATATTCATAATAATATGGAAAATTTATCAATTTTTAATTTAATTTCAAGCACCTACGAAAATGTAATAGCAGGTACGTATAAGAACACTCTGAATGAGCTATATGTTTTAATTTTCATTTATAAATTGTGCACCTTAACATGTTGTCTACAGTGAAGTGTTATTCTTTGCATAGGTAATGGCAACCGCCGCCAATTGCTGACAGCTGATGGTGTTAAATCGAACAGGGTTGAATCATCAAATTGTGCCGGCCATGGTGGATCTGTAAGCAATCCCCATCTCGTTAAACATGAACTTACTTAACAAACAAGTATGTTTTAGTCCCTCGTGCGCTACAAAGAATATGCGATGCATGCATCGTCAGAGGAAACAAAAGTTGTATACCGTGGCGACAGTGATTATTCCCAGGTGCAAAATGCATTAAAGTAAGTACATAATATGCGTATTTAGTGTTTACTTGAGCACTTTTACAATTTTGATCTTCTTTTTCGTCAAATTATATGTGATTTCTTTTTCGTTTTATTTTCCGAGCATCGACTACCGTGATAGTGATTGATAGTTCATTTTCAATGTAATTAGAGATTAATACTACTGGTTAGAGAATTCGTTTTGATCTGAGATTCGAACCTGGGATCATGCGATCTGCAGTCACGGAATATATCACTCTTAGGCATGGTGGATTATCATATATTTTTCTATCTTTATTATGGGGATTTCGATTCACTCTGAATTTATTGCTTCCAAATGACTTGAGATGTTGACATCACAATAAACCATGCCATTCGACCATAGCCTAGGTTGGCCACGTGTACCTATGGCTACGTCAGAGCTTACTTGCCACGTCATCATACAAATATGTCAAAGCTTTGTATATTATGTGGGGTTGTTGTGCCACAATAAAAGGGATAACGTGGAGATCCAGGCGGAGGCGATCGACTGACGCTGGTCGTCGGGGCTGATCGTGGTTGGATGACGGACTCGCAGGTGGAGACTGCTGATGTCGGAGTCTCGGATTGATCGACTATTTATACCCTGAAGAACATCAACGGTGAAAGTGATGGCGCGACCATTCCTCACCGCGGAAATGCAAGCGTCACGGTCTCGCAGTGACGATTTCGACCCGTCAACATTAGGAATGTGTACGTCTGGTTATTAAGATTTTGGCGGATGTTGATATTTGTTTGTTCTTCGTGTGGGAACCGCGGTTAGTGACTGCCATAAGTGTAAACTCAATTTAGATAATTTTCTCCGAACGCCGTATTCCATATAATCACCTGCTTCTTCTCCTGTTATCCGTCTAGTTGCTAATAAGATTTTTTTCAGAATAAAAGATAGAATTGACATTTGTCTCTTTTTTCTGATCACGTTTATGCTCCATTTATACAACATTGAAATTAGTTTTATCGTAAACGTTTGTAGTCTCGAATGAATTTGACGTGTGAGGCGATATGGACAGTACCTGTTTGACACAAAAATGGTAAATATCTCAGAAATTAGACCTAATCGAATTTGTTCCGATTTGTGAGCTTTTTTCCAACAAGTAGAACAAAATGAAAATGTGTTGTCCAATGTTATGCTTGAGAAGAAATAGGTCAGTTTGCCTGATTTCTTCTAGAGAGTTTCGGGTCGTCAAACGGCATTTATAGAATTTTATTATTTGATAAAATACCCGAATATTGTACGAATGTGTTATACAAAAAATGAGTACTATGTATATTTCGCCGGTAGGCATTGTCAGGTATTGGCGGGTATCTATATATATATTTTCGGTACAATATTTCGCATTGGAGGATTGTTTACAACAGGGTCTTTATGGTCATTTAATACCGCTTTCGGATTTACATTTTGATGTAGCACTTTTTTAACATTTTCCCTGAAGCATCTGCGTCCTTCCGAAATGCGGTGTTCGGTTAGTTCGGTGATTTTCAGGTGTTCTTTAAGGCGCGTGTTGAAATCTCTACCTGTCTGACCGTTGTAAAGTTTGTCGCAATCCTGGCAGTTAATTTGGTAAATACCGGAGTTTTGAAGATGTCTTCATTTCCTTTGCTTTGTGTAACCTTAGACTTAAAGACATATACGGATAAAAGCATATTTTCTATGTAGGTACAAAGCCAATGATGTTCATGTAATCAGCGAGTATGACACACAAGAATTGCAAGCAATTTGTGTGGAAAACCGGGTACGCCTCTCTGGTGACGTAGATGCAGATTCTTCGGAGAGAACTATGATCGAACCCATTTCAGCGGATCAAATTCACCATGAAGCAGGTAAATATTTGATATAATACTTTATAATCAAGTAATTTGTAGAAAAGATAATCAGTGCCTTTATTAATATTATATTGTTATTTAAAGTGAACTGTGATATGTTTATGATGACAAGAAGAAGAATCTATTGGAAGAAACAATGCATATATTGGCTCAATT
This sequence comes from Weissflogia rhopalogaster, assembly GCA_019419845.2. NCBI lineage: Eukaryota > Metazoa > Arthropoda > Insecta > Coleoptera > Staphylinidae > Weissflogia > Weissflogia rhopalogaster. The sequence goes on from WSZQ02098943.1 coordinate 5,879, forward strand.
TCATATTGTATTGCAATGCAAGTAAATTATATTTAAAAAGTCAGTGGCGGAAATCTTTGCTTCTATTTTTTTGCTCGATTCTCATGCATGATCTTCTGAAAGTAAAGCAACTTGAGATTATTCTGATCCATATTGATGGATAACAGGTACGTATGAATATATTTAAAATATTGTTACAAATACATAGTGATGAACATCTCATATGAACGCCAGATTTTCTATAATTGTGCTAGGGCACGCACCGATTGTATGGATGTGGTTGTTTATTTAATGCATTTCTACAGAAACACGACCTGGTGGCCTATTCACTGTGGATGATATCAAACCTAATTTACTAGAGGTTTTAGAGGATGCGTATGATCCAATTTCCATAGATGGACATCAAGTAAATAGATTATATCATTTCACAAAGTTCCTATTGTCATACAGTCAGTTTTAGCCGCTTAGATTCTGCTCACAATCTGAAGGTGAAGATATATATAATATTATTCTAGAGACCGACGAATGGAACGACATTGAGTGGACAAATGTTTAATGTAAATGATTAATGTAACTTGACTTAATACTATTGTGATGCCTCAATTACTTAATAAAATTCAATTTTATGTTGATATATTTTGTGCTGCAAGTCTATTTTTTATCTACGAAGAATCACCGTCGTAAATTCAACGCTAAGCAAAATCACCGCTGGTAGATTCATCGCTAGTAAAATAACGACTTGTCAACAAGTCACCGCTAAATAAACACAGTCGTTCCAATTTCGATTTGGAATAATTGTCTGAACTATCCGTTATAGGCTGATACTCAGAAATTACAAACATTTGAAAATGAAGAAACAAGAATAAGTAGAAAATTCATATAAAAATAAAAACAAAATGTATTTTTAAAAAGCAATGAAACGCAAATACAGAAAAATATTTAAAAAAAATTCTGACAACGGCCTCAAATGTAACCATTGCTATTTACTTTTACTTTTGTGTTTATTTTGTGCGGACACTCATTCCAATGTGTCTTCTCCTTAATTTCGCGCTGTTTAAAAAACAAGCAACTTCTATGAGTTTCAGACATTGTTAAGGAATCCCTCGCAATTTATTATCGCAAATGTTTAATCAACATCGGTTTGTTAACTAATGAGACATATTCCCGAATATGCAGAAGAAATGCTGAGCAATTAACTACTTAACGTTTATTTTCGTTCGGCGGCACACACGGGCACCAATATTTCTGAATATCTACTCATATTTTACAGCTAATTTGTTTTCAATGCGATAATACGATATCATCTGAATCGGAATATTTTCACTTGCATGCGGCCCGAGGACGCCTTCGTTCAAGACGTCAAACGTAAAACGCGGTGATTTTTATGAACGGTGAGTTTTCGCGCGATGATTTAACCAGCGGTGATTGTTCCGCGGTGTGATGAATCTAAATGAAACGGACGACCAGGTCGAATTATCAACTCTCGATGAAACCGGACTTGCGACGTCCTCTCATAAAATGGTAGGGCAAACTGTTGGTGGAATAGGAACCAAACAATGTTCTCGCGCTCAACGACCTGCGATATAATCACTTATGCTGTTTCCATAATACACAATTTATATGTAATATAGTCTTTTCAGGTTTTATTGATATGCTTCCGGTGGAATTGTCCTCCGGAATTCTTAAGTTTATGGCGTTTTTCACCGAGGTTTTCTCCTCGGTGAAAAACGCCATAAGTTTAATATTACGTAAAGGCAATTGATGGCCATTGTTGACCGTATGTTTATCCATCGAAGATTGTGGCATCAAACCAGTTTCGATTTTCCTGATATGTTCTAATCCTCGGGTGGTCCTCTTTCGCAAAATAGTGCCTTTATAATTAAGTTTGTACATCTCGAGTTTTACAAAGTGCAATGGGGCGTTTTAATTTTGTAGTTGACGCATGACGAAAATTGTAAAAAGCTGGTTTGATGTCGAGACATTTTCTTAATAGCGACGACAGAAGCTTTACCAATGAACGGAATTCGTATGAAATTAGGCACCTCCTTCGTATTCTGTGTACCATAGAGCAACTGGTTAAGAAGACATGCAAATAATTTATGGGAATAATGTTGTCTATGATGAAGAGACTGAATGGGGAACATATGTCTGCTATGTTTGTTGGGAGAGTGTCAGTATAAAAGATTGACATATGTCTGTTATTTTCTGATCACAATAGTATGAAGCAATCGTTCGGGTATTATCTTCCACCTTTTTGGGCGAAGTACCCAATTTTTATCTCATAGTATTTTCTGTGTTTTATTTTATATGATCTTCCCCCACAGCTTCATAACTTGGAACGTTTCTTTTTTTTTGTTTGTCCATCCTACTATTTGTTTGATCAGCAATTGATTTGTATTTTCTCAACTGATAATATGACAGTTTACCTGACATCACCTAGAGAGTTTTGAGTCCCCCTCCCTTATTGTAAGCCAAATATATTGTTAATTTCCAACAGTTTGTGACGTAATATCCAGGAATCGACCCATCGCTTGGGCGGTCGCCCCAGTAGGTTTAGTGGAGTTAGCCCACTCGGCGAAGCATTATGCGCTCATCCTTCCCACATGCTCGTTCCAGGTCCTTCTTGCTCTGCTCCATCGCACCATATCCTGTCCATTTAGGCTTGTCCTTATTGCTACTGGATCATTGATTGTCCAAGGTGTTCACATTTCGGCTCTTATGATTTGCTTAGTTTTTAATTGTGTCAGATTGTCCTCAGCTGCATAAGTATGGGTCCGACGCATGTTTTGTACACTTTGTTTTTTTGACCGCCAAATGTTAAATCGCATTCTAAAACAAAGTGTACCTCATGAAGTAATAAGGAGGAAATATACCATATTAATATTGTCGGAGAATTTCGGTTCATCTGTCCTTTGCAAAGAATTCAATCATCGGATAGCGAATTCATCTGTTGGGCATACATTGACATATAGTAACTGATTGTCAGCTAAATGTTTGGTAAAAATAGCTGAATACCATCCAAAGATAGTAATCAGACGAACATCGTTTTGTTTCTGTCATGTCATGTCCATCGCTGTTGCTTCCACAGAAAATGCGTGCAAGCCAAGCTGAAGGCTGGAAATTTATCCCCATGGAAACTGCGTTGCATGATGAAATGGATGCTGGAAGCGCTTGCGGCGTGGCAAAGGGAGCAACGCGAAGGGGCGGCGATGATGTTTGGCGCATTCGCACCACGATTCATGATTCAGTCGATTGCGAGATATCTAAACGAGAGGAGCGTTGCGCGACCCTGCCTGCTCGTTGTCAATCCTGTCATCCCCCCACCGGAAAGCGGATCAGCCCTTCAGTTGCTGGGCTGTTCAACAAGTTGACGAGCAAGCTGCGAGGATTGCGCTTACAAGGGCACGCCGACAACCGCCTCGCAAAGTGACCCAGAAGATCCGTAGTTGTTGTTTCCTGTAGTCAGTAGTGATTTATACGTATGCACCAAGTTAGGAATTTGATTACGAAAAGCGATACACGTAGTTTGTATAACGGTATTTGTCGTGAATTTGGGCGTATTCGCTAAGGTGAGATTGATGTTCCAAATGCAAAACACATGTACATGTTGTCACGTTTCGTGTCTCTGTGCTCCTATGTGCTTATTTCAGACATTTACTTTTCCATCTACGCAAATTCTATGGGAATAACAAGAAGAGAATGCTTGAAGATTAAAAATAAAAATTTCAAACAAATGTTGGCTTCCATAATTTCTTCGCTTCAAACTTTGCTTGACCCTTTAATGTCGCAAGCGCTGAAGTCCTCTCACTTTCTATGTTGCTTTCAGAATTGTTCCAGTTGCTCAAGTTACGAATAAAGCAATATGAAGACTTCGTCATTTTCTTTACGCGTGATGAGGCGGGTAAGTTGTTCACAGATTTATTGAATGTCGTGCGAGGAGTGCGTTCTTGGCGATCGATTTTTATATTCAGCTGGAGGGGAGGGAGAAAGGAGAAAGCAACAGTATCCCTTCGAGCTTTTATCTATACTTGATACCACTAGCAATAGTGGGCGCCAGTGGCATCATTGTACAGCGATATTTTACGCTATTACCGGACTAAAAGAAATACGCTTTGCACGAGGCGAAAAAGACTACCCAAAAAATTCCTAATCAAATAAACTGGAGAAAATGTGTGCAGAATAATGTTGTGAAATTAAAGTAGGGCCAATTATTTGATTTGTATGCTCTTCGTTCAGCGCGTGAATAACGGCAAATGCTTTGAAACGTATCCCCAGATAATGCAAGGGAATATGCAACTCCAGTGAGATGTACTAGATGCTAACTGTCCCCAAGGAATACATGCCCATGCATTCATGCATCCATTTTATATGGATTGCGTCACATAAATGCTACATAAAGCCACATATTTTACCATGCAAAGTAAAGTGTGTGAAAAGGGTACAAAAACTATTGCATAACAGTATAGAATATATAGCAGGCATATTTTTGTATACGAATGAGTATTCCCCATGGAACATATTTGCATGTGTATTTCCAATCCATACAGGAATGACGCGGGGTGATGACGGGCACCTTTTCTAATCAAGCAGATGACAGGCATTTTTTTATTACAGTCCGTGTGATTGTGAGACACATTTACTCACGACATACTATGGGGAAATAGCAGGAAGGATGCATTTATACGCCTCATGTAATTTCTTAAAGAAATTGATGAATGTTAAGTTATTATTCGCACATATTCGGGCGTTAGATAGGCGAGCATGCTATAACCTAAGTTATTTCGGGCGGTTTCGCTCTTCTTGAATACATAACTAAAGGTTTTGTTCGCCATTGAATTTCTCCGCAAGGTATCAAAATTGTACAGGACATCCTGCGAACATACGAGAATATGTTATGAACTTGTCTCTCCCCTTCGATAGAGACAATCGGTTAAATGGATTTATAGTGTGTATTGAAGTTTATTCAATCCATATATATGTTTGCTTATTAGTTAAATTCGTGAGCGTGGGATATTCATTAGCGTGAGAAAATTGGTAGTGCTTTTGTAAAATATACATTTGAATATGACAAATGATGAGTTCGATTATACGGGGAATGGACACGTAAGCCAAGTATTATGTATTATTCATGTCCGTTTCAAGAGTGGCTATTTAAGGTCGTCTGGGGCCCCTAGGCACTTTATATTTGGGGAGGCTATATCATTAGTATTTTACTCATTTTTGTATATAAAGGGGATCCATTGAGAAGCTTCAGAGTGTACCCTACCGAACTTGAAATTGCCTTTTCCTCAACTTCTCTTTTCTGGAGCACGCCTAGTTCGTTACTCAGTACGGTAAACACAGTGCCCATATTTATTGTTTGCCCTAGGCTAGTCTCTAATATTGTCGACCATTATCTGCAGTCGAGAAACATGTGACTACATTGTCACGCTCTCCACAGTTTTTTTTGTTTGATTTTACCGAGCATCGACTGCTATGGTCATTAGCTCTATTCAATTCTTTTTCAATGTAATTA
>WSZQ02099008.1:0-11360 GCA_019419845.2 Weissflogia rhopalogaster
CCCGAGCACAGGCGTGCCGCCCGGTGAGGTAGCGTGATCTCCCGAATACTCCCAGAGCCTCAGATCCAGTTGCGCATTGCGCAGGCAACGCACCCCTTCTCTTTGAAATTGAACTGCTTCTGTCTTTGTTGCAAAACTGGTGATGCAATTATCGACATATAAGCATTTTCGTAATACCTTCACCGTAGATGCAGCATAACTCCCAGGGTTGCTCGATTCGTACTCATCGAGGTGGTGCAGTATGGATGCACCGAGTAGAAAAGGGCTACAGTTCACACTGAAAACAACTCGACGATGGCAGTATTCTACAACTGCTTTATCATCATTCAACCATAAAAATCGGAGAGCATCTCGGTCGGTGGGTCGGACCGCTATCTGGAAGAAAGCCTTTTTAATATCAGCGGTGACCCCAATAGCAAACAATCGAAACCGTAACAACAGGCGTGGAATAACCTCCAGCAGATTTGCGCCTTTCTCGAGGCAATCGTTGAGCGCCGGGAAACCATTTACACGGGCAGATGCGTCGAAGACTGGTCTCACCTTTGTCGTTGCGCTGTCGATCCTGATGACTGGGCAGTGTGGCAAGTAATATAGTTGTCCAATTGGCGCTTTCCCCGACACGATTTCTATAATGCCCTCGTCCAACCATTCGCGAAAGACATTAGGCTTCAAAAATGTTTTCGCGCGTTAGTTTTCTGACGGTTGTAGCTAGCCGTCTCTCTGCGAGTTCCCTATTGGTGTGCAATCTAGGATGCCCCACTAACCACGGCAAACACACCTAATATCGTCCTCTCAACGGTGTTCTTAAAGAGTTCTTTTGCCGCGGTTTCCGCTTCCGATCGCGAGCAGTGCTTTTGGGGGTCTTCGATGCCCAGAACATCTAACTCCCATAACTGTTTGATGGTTGTGTCGACTGATAACGCCGCATGTACCACTGACTCCTTACGTTTATAATTTCGTACCTGACCCATCAGAGTCCAACCTAATCTCGTCTCGATGACGTACAATCCGCACTGTAGTTTATAACGTTTTCCTGTCATCAAATCGCCATAGAGATCAGCACAGATCAAAATGTCAATTTCATTATAGCGTCAAATATCTGTCAGCGAAATGTTGAGCGTCACGACTTTGTCAAACCACGGTCCGTTCTCGACACACGGTAATATGCCACAGATGGTGGGCTCGCTAAGGAGTTCTACTTTAATTCTCGCGTCACCCAGATTTAATTGGAAACGATTATGACTCTGCGACTTGGTTACGGTACCACCGAATAAAGAATGCATGAATTGTTCTTGACCACTGCACTTTAGAACCAGATCTCTCGCGACTGCAGCTCTAACATACGATCTCTGCGACCCACTGTCGAACATCACGCGTACGTTCCTCTCTTTGTCGCCCCAGGAGGCCTTAACATGCACCGTTTGAAGAAAAACGTCTGGGGTGCAGCTGTTCGACATGGAGACGCTTGACGGACCATTCTCACCGCTATTGTTTGCAACACGTTTTCCGCATGTTAGTTAAATGGTGCCTACGGTACTTACCGCATTGTTGTCTGCCTCTGCAGTAGTTGGCATAATGTCCAGGTCGAAGACACGCAGTGCATAAGCTGCAATCCAACGCTTTCCTTACGCGTTCTCTATTTGACATTTCTTGCACACACTTTACTGACACATGATCACCATCACAAAATACACACACAGGCGAATTATTCACAAAAGCTGTAGTTGGCAGTCCCGGGTTGTTGCGGCGCTGGTTGGAGTTGTGGGGTCGGTGGTACCGGTGGTTTGATCCGGATGAGCGTTGTGGAGGCACTTCTCGGAGTCCAAATCTTTCATCTGCTCGTTCTACGGTCAACTCATTATGGACTTGACGTTGCGGGAAATCCATCAAGGCATGGAAATTATGCAGTAATACTTCTGAACGGCCCTTAGAGGCCCTTGCTCTAGGCGGTCGGGTATTCTCCCATTGATTCATCAGCTTCATGGGCAGGCATGACTAAATCAACGGATAGAGCCCGAGTGCGAAGTACTCTTTAGGTACTTGCAGCGATTCTAAAGCACCCAATTCGGCTCTCAAGGCATCGTACAAATTTGCGGTGCTATTCGCGCCACCTTGTTTGTGTTCGTTAAAAATTATTTTAACGAGCTCTCTGATGCGGACGTCCACCTGAATTTCGAATCCGCCGTAAAATTCTTGTAACTCGTCAATAACATTGTAGTATGCTCTGCTTACGTGCGCTTGCACCAAGAGGTGCGCGCGTTTTTTGGAGTCATCGCTTCCACGAGATAATCATATTTTGTCGCATCGTCAATTTGTACACAGTCGTGTATTTTACGAAAGCGGCTTCAGAATGGCACCCTGTCTTTAGCCTCGTCAGAGAACTTTCTTATGACGGCTTTCGGCAATGTTACGTCGTGTAGGTAACCACCCCTTTGATAACGAAAGGGCTGACCCATTGCAACAGGAGTATATCGGCTCACATAGCTGCGGACAACATCTTGTCTCATTGCGTCTGAGTGCCGGATTTCTACGTCTGGCCGGGGATGCTCGTCAGGAAGATGCATCACTGGTGAAGCCATCCCCTCTAGGCTTGTTACGCTGGCTGGTCTCTCGCTGATTCCGGATGCTGTACGGAACATCTCCGTGGCGAGTGGCAGTGGTGGTGAGTTGATGCGTCTGGAGTCGAACGCATTGATGCGATCCTTAAGTTTCTCGCCGAGATTTTCATAAGTTTCTTCGTAATTTTCCTGTTGCTTCCCCAAACTTCGTTGATCGACGTCGCTTGCATCTTCCGTATCGAGAGCTGTGAAGAGTTCGTTGTAGCACTCTTCTAATTGGGTAAACTTTACGTTTATGCGTTCGAGCTTGTCCCTTAATCCATCGATGGTGAAAAGGGGTAAACTGTCTTCAATTCGTTTAGCCGCACTGAAAAAGGAGTTGAGTTTTTGCTGAAAGATACGTCTCGCAGGCTTGGACATCTTGAACACGAGCACCACTAAACTGTTCAAGGTATACACTCGCGAATTTCACTCAATTGATGCAGCTGCCGCTCGGGCGGTAGGAAATGATTAATTCGCGTGTGGTGTTGTAAGTGAGTTTAAGCTTTGCCGAAAACACGATAACCGTGTCCTGTCACGGTCGCCATATATCGCGAACCAATTTTGGCGGCCCTTTGGGTGAACGCGCCGGGTCCAAGAATTGTTACTGTTACGACATATTAAAAGGAGGACGGTGCACTGAGTTGACGGCCGTATTCATAACGCCGTGAACGCGTTCGGTCCAACAGCAACTGCGAAGACGTCTCCTTAAATAAAAGGTTTACGGGCCAACGACTAACCGTCGTTTTGGCTACGCGTTGTTCGGAAGAAGAAGTAGATCGCTTGGTTTTTAAATAACAACTGACTTTATTAAGCAAAACCTAAACCTCGAAGTCAGTGAGTACCGCCCACATACAACCCTCCTTGCAGTACAACCACTTCCTTTCATGGCGCTCCACCAATCGTCTCGGAGGTAGGCCTGCCTTTCCACCCTACACCCTTCTCTTACGCCCTCTCACCTTTCATACAGGGTGACCCCATAAAATCACGCGGGTAGCACGTGCCTGTCACGCTCTCAAGTTGTGGGTCCGGGGTCGGGTGGCGATACACATATTTAGTGTAATGTAAACATTTGGGCGCCGCTCCGTCGTGCCTCTCGACTATGCCTCTGCTCCGTTAGGCCTAATTGGGGCAGGCTTAGCTGGTGCCACCCATACTACGAAGATAAGCTTTCAAGTGCACCAGCGTATTCAAGGTGAAGTGCCAGAAAAAACCGAAACATGAAAATAATTTTAAATCTATACACTATCAGGCACCGCTATTGCAGATCGATGAGTGACAATACCCATGGTTCTTAACATCCACCATCCAGTTTTAAAAGTAGTCTGGCCACCTTTGCGTTTATAACTCTTGTTTGTTGGTATGCATTTGGTATACGTATTGTGCATATTGGGTTAGCATCAATAATTGCGCCTAGGTAAGTTATTTGGCGGTTACTGGTTTTCTTGTGATCCATGTCCTTATTGCTTCATCGCTGTTGACGTCCTTCCGTCTTGTAGATACCTATGTTGCTTCAGTTTTGTGTGGAGCCAGTCCCAGACCATTGTTTTGAAGCCACGACCTGACGTACCACCATAATATTTCCAGTCGTACGAGTAGGGTTCCACGATTTTAGTTATTGTTATGGGGTACGCGTACACGGCGGGTTTTGTGGCCACAATACATTCGCACTCGTAGCGGGTGAGCGCGTGCAATTTTTGCAATTCTCGAGGAGTTCTTTTGCTCAAGATTTTTCATACTAAATATGAAGCTATCAAGATGAAACAGACATCAAGTTTTCTGCTTTCTCATAGTGTCGAACTTATTTCAATCCCTTTGCAATAAATTTCCTTTATAAAATCTTAATTTCAGTAGGGGTTTTTCACCCTTATCCGCCAATCGCTCAATATGCCACATAAATCAATTAATTCCTCATTTAGTCGGTTCTGTGAAGCTACTTTTGTTTTATAACATATATTCGCGCCAATGGCGCTGCTTTGCTAAGGAAATTTTGCTCATCGAATTGTAGTGTTGGCAGCGCTGGTTGCCAATTTGCGCATGTGTCTGGTCGACCAGCCGCTGCCCATTTAATTTGGCATCTTTGGCGTATCTTGCGCTTCGATATATAGAAAATAAGTCAGTTCTTGTCCAGCATGACTAACTCCTAATAAGTTTGTTCTACACCATTATTCCTACGCGACTCTGACATAATCCACTTGTATGATTATTTTGTTTCACTCCTTTTGCTGGCAAAGCAAACCTTCTAAAATGACACTCCGCGAACTTACAACTCACGGGGAATTTATTTTATAAAGACGCTTTGCGCAGTTACAACATATTTCATGCATTTCTCGGATTGGTTGTTTTCATACAAATCAACACACATAGTTTTTATATTTTACAGGTAATGGTATCCATTGTTCAAGTGTATGCCAATTGACAAATTGTAGCATCCAAAATTCCTACGAGTGAACAATGTGCGTTCTATACGAGTTTAAGATTATTCAGTTTCAACGACTATTATATGTGAAAATAATAATGAGTATATTTAATTTTCTGGTAGAAAATAGAAACTTGTACAACGAGCATGGCGACTACTATAAGTCATACGTGTAAACAATGTGCAAAGCATGCGAGTTGTGCACCTCACAAAAAACCTCACATGCACCATAAAAACAGATATGACTCACTGAGTCCGATTTCCTTCTCATACCTTCTGAAAAGGGGATTAAGAGTCTGGTACTAGTAACTTTGTGGCTTTGTTGCCAGGAGCCATAAATCAGCAAGAAGAAGAAGAAGAGCGTTCTGACAGGAATACGTGACAGCATAATTTTGATAATCAGTGTCCAAAATAGCAAATGGGGCGATATCTGCAGAGAAAATTTATGTAATTACTGTAGAACAGATTGTAGTCCTCTCGCAATAGTCTCGCGTAGTCCGCAGGCAATACCAGTAATGTCGTTAAGAAGGACATAAGAAGAGGCATATTTAGGTTTTATGTTATAATACATTATTAAAGGGGTATTTATTGATACTTGACACATGTCATAGCAAATCGAAGCTGATAGCGGAAAAGGGAAATGTGTGTTGTACACACACCGCACAGAACTGGTGGGATAGTTCTGTGCGGTGTACGTCAATTTCTGTTTTAATTTATTGTCATGCTGCATGTGGTGTGGTGGATATCCCGCGTTGAGGATTTGCTACTCACCAGGATACCTTCTCCTGAACCTAAATAAAATGGGGGATTCGCTTGGCAGCTAGCGTGACGGACCGGTTAAGTTCGATTGGCATAACAATGATAAAATAACGACGACCGAAATATGTTTTATAACGAGTATATATTCAAGATTACAAGAAACAGGCAAAGATATAGAGATTTGAACATTACAATAGACTCACAAATAAATGACTGGCATCTTTACAAGGGATGATGAATACTAAATACTTTAATCACCCGGGCAGTATGACACTTATTGTTAAATACAAAACTCGACGGCTTAACTGTTCCGCAATGATTTCCAATGCCGACCCTAGGATTTCGCACCAAGTACCGTCTCGTACACGTTCCAAGATTCAATAGGGAATTGTGGTTGGTTTTAGCGTCTTTCCTCTGGAAACGACCGATCCAAGTATCTTCAAAGTAATCAAGTATGTCTTGCACTTCCTCAAATATTATGGTAAATTGGTCCATAGGCACATATCCGATGACACATAGTATTTTCATTCGAAGAGGTAGATTTCATATTTTTCAGTCCAACATGTTATAATTTTCGTATGACTCATAGGGTAAAATGAACAAGAAAACATCAACGATATCACCTCCGCAAACACTTGGACGCCAGCTGTGCCATCTCAAAATCAGTTGTTATCGGGATGGGTGTACTTATTGTAAGTTTATATTCTATGGAGAGTGTCAAATAATCTTGCGTATGTAGTCTCAGTTTTATTAGGCAGTAGGGCGTATATTAGTGGCGACGATAATTTCTGCGATAATTCATGCATCATAGACTCTTGGTACAACAATAGCCGTGTGGTTTTGAACAGTCAATCAGCATACCAATGTTCACTCTGCGCGACAAACTTTCATTCCTTCCGAAAATGATGATTCGATTAGCTGCCGAATAAACATACATCTTTTCATGTCAACTTTGATGTCCCTTCGATGTTGTGGTAGAAGAAGTCCAACTTTATTTCTTCTTCGAATACATTGTATTGTTCTTTTAATATTCCTTGCTCGGGGTAATTTCCGAGCTGTTGCCAAACTGATCTCACTCGATGCTGCCATGATCAACTCTTGATGGGTCTCATTAGACATGAATCCTGCAGTCTTGATTTTATATCTTCGAGTGCACGCAATGCTTTTGTTTGCTGAATAAAATTTGTTAAAGGTGCACTACCTCCTTGCGGGAAGAAGTGAAACGCGAGACCAATACGGAGTTATCAAACCCGCGGTGATTTTTTCGAGCGGTAAATTTGGCCTGCGATGAGTATTCGCGCGGTGACTTTACTCGCGATGGTACGAAATATATAGAGCCTACTTATTTTACATGATCAGTCTAAATGTTACTGTCCATATGTCGGTTATGTGTCACGCACCTGAAGAAAGAACCGGAGCAGCCAACACCCAGACGCTCTGCCATCGCTCATGTCCGGATGTCTTCTTCCAAACTGTAAAGCTAAAGGCAATTTTTGCGGATAAAGAAAGATTAGTTGGGGTACTTTTCGATAGCGGTTCTCACATGTCCTATATTGTAATGCACGTCGCGAATAACTTAAATCTCGAGCGCAGCCATGGGGAGGAATTTATGCACGCATTGTTTGGAGGTACCGTGACTTCACCTCAGAAGCATAACGTATTTTGGGTAACTCTTCAATTAGATCGTAACGCTTTCCGTATTCAAATGCTAGGCCAAGATAGGATGTGTGGTGAACTGTCCAACGTAAAATCTGGACCATGTATCGCACAATTAAGTAAGAGGGGCCCCTTTCAGATGTAGATAACAACGGTCCGGTAGATACTTTAATTGGCGCGGATTATATGGGAAAACTTTTAAAAGGAAATAAAGTACAATTAAAAAGCGGGCTCGTTGCAATTGAAACCCTCATCGGTTGGACCTTGATGGGAAAGACCCCGGCAAAACCGGAAAATCCCGTTCTTATGACCTACCACTCAAATTTATCAATCGCGTCGATTCAGGATTTGTGGGGGTTGGATGTCCTTGGGATTGAGGACCCGAAAGAGGTACTATCTAAAGCCGCGAAAGACCAAGCCGCTTCCGAATTATTTAATAACACCATCCGTTGGAGTGACGACAGGTACGAAATTAGTTTGCCGTGGTTGTCTGACCACCCCCCGCTGCCATCGAACCCTAACATTGCTGAGAAACGTATGCTAAGTACTTACAGTAGGTTCGTTAAAGCGGGTGTAGTGGACAAGTACACAAATATATTCAAAGAATGGTGCGCCGACAGTATTACTGAAATCGCCACAGAATGCGCGACCGGCGTTGTCAATTATTTACCACATAGGCCAGTGATAAAAGAAGCTAGTAAAACGACAAAACTTCGGCCTGTTTTTGATCCGTCTTGCAAGGACGTCGGGTCGCCCTCACTCAACGATTGTCAGGAAAAGGGTCCGAACCTCATAGAAATTATACCTGCCATTATGATGAGATTTTGCATGTTTAAAGTTGGAATTATGGCCGATATAACCAATGCATATAAGGTATATAACCAACGCAACGTGATGCGTTTCATGTGGATCCAGGATGAAGAAACAATCGAATACAGGCATAGACGCGTGGTACTCGGCGTAAGTTGTAGTCCTTTTCTTCTGGGGGCGACACTTCGCTACCATTTATCGCAATGCAAAACCCGCGCAGAAATGGCGTCATACTCAACCGCAACGGTAAACGAGCTGCAGACCTGCATGTATATTGACAATTGCGTCACTAGCATGAAAGATTTGCACTCTGCATGCAATTAGATTTCAAGCAGAAGCGCAAGATGCCCTCACCGAAGGTGGTTTTCTGTCTTAGAGGGTGGGAGTTCTCTTGTGAACAGCAGAATGAGAAAGTGCCGGTACTGGGATTGTTATGGCAGAAAGATAAGGACCTGATAAATTTGAATATTCTCGACAAAGAGGGCGATGAGACCGTCATAACCAAACGGAGAATACTGTCCGTGGCACAAAAGTTTTATGATCCTCTAGGATTAATATATCCTGTCAGTTTGTATCCTAAGCTTTTGCTTCAAGACTTATGGAAAGAAGCAGACATAAAGTGGGATACCTAATTGGATTTTGAGAAAGTGAAATTGTTCGAGGATTGGTGGAAGCAGATGCAACTGTTGAAACAGCTCAGCAGACCTCGTGGGCTTGGAGGTGGTATTGCAGCAAGCTATTTCCTATATATTTTTTGCGATATCAGCAAAGCTGCTTATGCTGCAGTGGCATATTTGAGGTCAGAGGACTGCGGACAAGTGAAGGTGCGCTTGGTGATGGCCAAGTCACGTGTAGCGCCTGTCGCGCCATTAACCATCCCGCGATTGGAGCTAATTTCAGCTATAATAGATAGCAGACTCTACACGTGAGTAAAGAAAGGCTTGGGAATTGAGGCCCCAACATATTTTTGGAGCGACTCGAGCACGGTCATTGCTTGGATCCAACACTGCGAGCCTTGCACTCCCTTTGTCGGTAATCGAGTCGCTGAGATAAGGCAAACCACTGATAAATCAATGTGGCGGCACACTTCGGGCGAGCTGAATCCTGCGAACCTGCCGTCTAGGGGCTGCAGTGCTAACCACCTCGCAGAAAGCAACCAGTGGTGGGAGGGACCAAGTTGGCTTTATGCCGATGAGAGAGAGTGAGCTACCTCCTCTTCGTCGACAGACGAAATTGAAGTGTGCCAGGAAAGGCGGAATGGCCTGGGTCTTACGATTCATCCAGAACTGCCGTAATCGATCAAATAAACAAAATGGTCCTCTTCTGTGCGCAGAAGAAGAAGCGGGAGAGATTGTTTTATGGCAGCAGGTTCAGCACATTTTTTAAGCGAGCGGGATGAAAGATATAAATCGCTGGCCCCATTCAAGGCGGATGACGGTCTGATTCGACTTATGTCTATGACGTGTCTTCGACAGGATACGGATGATTTCCGGTATCCGATTCTCCTGCCGAATAAAGATCAGGTAGTAACCAAAATGCTCCTAGATTCACACCTGCGCAATTGTTACGTAGGGCCTTCCGGGCTATTAGGTATATCTCGGGAACTAGGTGATTGGGTGGCGCCGAACAATACGATCAGCCATTAGTAGTTGCGCTAGGTATAGGAGACACTCGGCAAAACATGTAGAGACGCCGGTAGTACCTCTTCCAGAATGCCGTGTGGGAGATTACGTCCCTTTCCAAATAGTGAGAATTGATTTTGCCGGGCTTTTCATTCTTAAGAACGGCGATAAGGCTTATATTTGTTTATTTATTTGCGCCGTATATCGGGCCGTGCACCTAGAAGGTTGCACTTCATTGAGTACTGCAATGTTTATTCAAATCTTACGCCGATTCATTGCGAGGCGAGTTAGACCAGCAGCGCATACGGTAAGATTTGCGGTTGAGGTTCCGAAATGAGTATCTGGGTCAATTGCGTTATCGTCAGAATAAAAAGGGAGTACGTAGGTAAAGTATATGTGATTTAGTCCTCATCGGAGGAGACCACAAGAAACGTCTTGATTGGCCGTTGGGAAGAATTGAAGTGTTGATATTAGGAGCAGATAACGTTGCACGTGGTCACCAATAAAGGTGCCTATATCCGGCCGGTGCAGAGATTGTATCCTCTGGAGTGCCAGGCGTGAATTACTGATAGGACGAGTGAAACTGTGCGCGAAGGCTCTGCGGTTGATACCTCTCAGGACACGGTATGGTCATTTATTGTGTCAACCCGAACGTTATGGACAATAAGTGTTAATTTTTATTCTTAAATTTTTACCAATATTTCTTTACTTATAATGTATTTATAACGTAAACCTTTAATTTTAACCACGCTACGGTTCAATTTTGTAAAGCGAATAAAATATCTTATTGCGCCTTAGGTGGGAATGTCAAGAACCGTTAGCATATTTACGAGGCATGTTTCAATTTTTGGAATTAAGTTTCTTTGCAGACATTTGGTATATCTTTCAACAAAATACATTTTTCATGACATTGAAACTGTCACGTCCTGTCGAAGTAGTAAATCCTTAGAATTTAAGAATAATTTAGTCACGCATTAACGCCAGCTCACATTTTAGAAATCTTGTAACTCTCAGGCGTGACGGGTAATAAATCTAATGAAGAGGATGTAGCGTGCTGAGAGGGTAGAATTGTCTCCTTAGAATTGTGCCATAGATATGCAGGCTGGCATCAGTTGGCATGTGTCGGCTTTCACTACGCGAGCGATCTTAGTAAATTAAGATAGAACTTTCGAAACACCCTGTTGTAAGTAAGTGAGAAGGTTGGGCCCGCCCCCGAGAAAGCTAATGTTTTCCGGTTGGTGTGGCTAGGAGTAAACGTGTACGAGGTATTCTCAATATTTCGACGGTAAGATGTTGTGGGTGGTAACCTTTTAGATTTTAAGATGTCTTGTTTGTATAACTTGTAAATAAAGATCAGTTGTTAACAGAAGCTTAAACTGACTAGTCGATTTCTGTGTTTCCACCTTCGGACGGGTAGTCAAAGCCTGCATTTGAATTTAAGTCTTATTTTGGGACTTCTTGTTTTTGTTAGCATATTTTGCTTGCTAGCGTTTTCTG
>WSZQ02099019.1:2022-16272 GCA_019419845.2 Weissflogia rhopalogaster
TTCAACTTTAATTGATTAGTAAATATCCAAACTAGTTCAGAATCTGCTCAATACGATCGTGAGAAATTTGAGATAAATTAGTTACCATCTGTCATAAACCAATGTTGTGTTCTACTATCATATATGCAGCGTACACCTCACATCTCGATCCTGTTCGAAGGAGCACTTCGTTATTATTAATCTCCACACGAGCAAAAGAATCCAACTGTTTTTATATCGCGTCCCATATCACTGCTTGAGAGTGAATTAGAATTGATAAAAATTCACATAAATAAATAAGCACGATGGTGGTGTAACGGTGCGGAAGCCTTCCCCGCATACCGATATCAAGATATTAATTAAAACGAAAAAAGGTGCTACACCATTAGCTGCAGGATAGATAGGCGCGTTGCGAGGCAGCAGGCTCAGAGCCTCCGGCGGCGTAATCCGATCTGCTTGCCGAGCGTTTAATCCGATCGTCACGAGATCTCAACGTATATCAATTGTAAGTTATCCTAGGCAGTATGTGAGACCTTACGATAGGTTCGCTCTATTTTTTAGTTCTCGATTGAACAACGCAGAAAAATTGTATATGCAGTAGGGGAAGGTTATATCAAGGGATCGCAATATATCAACGAAGGGGCACATGGCATTTTGGAAGTGGGGGTAGGGTGTAAAAAGGCAAAAGAGATGCATCTTATCAGTATGTCTTGCGATAAAATCGACAATAAAATTTCGGGAGGGGGGTAGAGATGAAGATACGTTTATACTCTCCTTACCTTATCCCCGCCTTGCCTGATCCGCCTGAGCTTGATTGGTGACCCTAGCAAGTATATGTATAGTAAGATTAGTAATCTCGTCCCTTGGTATTAGTTTGAAAAACAATAATTTGAGGAAGGCTTACAAATAGGATTATGATTTTATTGTTTTTAGACTATTTGAAATAATGAAAAAAAGTAGGTTAGATTGAGCATGATTTAATGAAACTAGTTGTGAGAGAAGTTAGTTGTGTTGATGTGCCATTTTCTGACAACATAAACCACTAGTATGATCAAAGTGCAATCAGACCACGAACGTAAAAGGTGAATAACGCTGGCATTTCGCAGTCAATGAGGAAATCGGTCAGAGAAGGGTTTTATTGGCGATTTTACGATGGCAACCGTGAAACAAAGTAACACGCCGAATTGCGCACATCTACGCAACGGATGATTCGGTGGCTTCTCGGTGGCGTTTCGAGGCTTTTTAGCGTCATCGCGAGCCAGTTATAGCGTCCGCTAGCACTCAGGCCAGCAGACGCGCGAGCGAGCGAGCGAGCGTTTTTCTATTCTCCATGCTCCATTCTCTATTCTCTATTCAAAAAAATCATGGGATGTGAACGCTCCATGGTTGTTGCTGCCGGCTGCTGCGTGTGCGGTGTGGCGTTCGTGTGCATGCAGCGTGGTATGGTGGTACGGCAGGAGTGTCGTCGTCGCCACAGCGTACCCGCGTGGTTGTGTTTGTGCCGTGCATGCAGGAAGAGCGGCAGCGCAGGCTTGTCCACTTTTAACTTCTCGCGCTCCCGAGGTCAACGCTCTCCGGTGGTGCTACGCCTTCCGACGACCCCCTTTACACAAGAGAACCAACGCAAACGCCACGCCACGCCAAACTGATGTGCCTACACGGCTTGCCTCTGCCTGGGCTGTTTGCTGGCATAGCGATACTGATTTACCATTCCTAGGGTGACCAAATTTCCTGTGGTGTCACACGTAATCTACCATAAATTACAATGTCATATATTTCCATACTGTTTTATCAGGTAGCTCCCTGCTTATTTAAAGTAGGCTATTATGTTAAGGAGATTCGAAGTAAGTAACGTAATGTACGATGTATAAATTACTTTAGGTCAAAATTGTTTAGATTGGCATTTAAAAATGTCTATTTAAGTTTAGTTATGGTTTGTTAAGATGTATTTTGGTTAGGTTAGGTTAGGTTAGGTTATTTGGTTTATTACAGTAGGGAATAGGTTATATAAGCATTGATCAGGTAAGTTGAGTTTGCCTATATAATCATCTATATCAGGGTATCTGAGTCAGGTTAAATTTGCATACATTAAATTGGATTCAGCTACTCACAACGGTGGAAGACTACTCGGAAGTTAACTATAAGACCTAGTTACAAAACTTTGTGAACAATTCTTGTGGAATTACTTTAAACAGTTAGGACAAACCGATGCTTCTATTTGAATGAGAAACGTAGAAGACGACAAAGGCACTCAATAATGTCCTGTAGGTCGCAATTAAAAGAATAGTACGCAAAATATTTCGTATCTACTGGCCCCAGGTAATCAGCAACATCGATCTCTGGAGAACAACTAAAAACAACCAATATTGCGCACCATAACAATCAGGAAAAGAGGATGGCAAGGCCACTCACTCGGAACGGGGCTCGACAAGCCCGACAAGCGGTTAACTGGAACCCGCGGGGGCACCGCAAAGTGAGCCATAGCTGACCACTTTACAAAACTGGTAGGAAAGCGATACATGTTTTTATAAAAAATGCCTACAATTTTGTAACGGAGGGGACAAAAAAAGATTGATCTGGCAAGTACAGTCCCATATATCAAAGAGCCACAGCTTCACATTCAAAGAGCCCCGAAACGCATTTTGCTCACCACTGACTAAGAGCTACACAGCTAAGAGATATATTAAAAGAATCTGGCTGAATCCGTCAAACTCAACCCACTATGTTTTTTTTAACTTATTTGCGATAAGAATGGAAATAAATAATATATTAGTAAAAAAGATATCCTATGGTTAGATAGAATTTACATTACATTTACAGATTACGTTCTGCTAACTGGAAATATTTTGCAAGGACGTAGATATGGCCTCCCTAAAATTGATTCCACCATAAGCACATTGTATACTCGTATTAAAGCATGTTTAAAAAACGTAGTGTTCGCGGTATAGTCTAGCCTGCCTAGATGATGCCGAAGCTCGTAGTGATTCCCCCTCTCCCCCCTCGATGGTGCGGTGCGACACAACTGTTGCGTTACCAATGTTACCATTGCGTGCACGCCTCGGTATGGCGAGATCGTCCTCGGTGAATTCACAGCGCGCCTCGCCTATTGTGAGCCACCGCGGTTGAAAGCTTCCCCCAGAATCGCGTTCCGAAACGTGCACGACGAATGATGCTGGTGACCCACGCTAATGGCGCAGGAATTTTCGGCCGCGTTGCGCAATCCCCGAAACAACCGCTGTGAGAGAATGATAGAAACGGGCGAAGCCGCAGCAGCCACCCAGGGGCCTTACTATTAAATGTTACTTACGACTTCTACATGTTTCTTGGACACGTATTCTCAGCAGTCACATTCAGGACGAATCCAAGTATATTACCATGAAAGTACCTTAATTCGTTGATTATATATACATTTATATATTCCTAATTCATAATCCTTAGAACATTTGGTGGGAAAAATGCCACAGGTTAAATTGCTTCACTTTGGTTGTCAATATTGCATCCTTATATAGGACAAATAGGTTAGATTATAATATGAAACTAATTTTAAGATTAACAGAATTTGAAGACCCGCACCCACATGTATTTCTTACTTATCGCGATGCATGATGTATATGCCTGAGATGGATGCTTTGCATTCGAAACGCGCATCGCAATCAATAAGCAACATATACGCCTGTGTGCAGGTCCTCAAATGTTATTCCATCAGATCCAAAGTGCAATAAGTGTAATTATAAGATGACATCAAAATTTTAAAGTAAAACATATTTTAGACTTTATTATATATGTTTTCGTAAATGTTTCTTTTTGGCGGGAAATCGTTTCCACTCAGCCATGAACTTATCGTTAGACTATATAGACACATAAACAATTAACCAAGGAAGACGAGATAGCCCAGCAAGTAAAGAGGCGTAAATGGAATAGAGCACCAGCTTCGACGGGAACGCAAGAACATTGCCCGAGGAGCCCTTGAATGGGACCCCTAAGGTTATTGAAATCGGGGTGACACGGAGAAAAAGTCCGTTAAAGGGAGCAGACGAGCCAAACGAGGCAAACGTGGGCCTCTCTGCATACCCTAGTCTGAAACAAAGTCAGATAGAGATTTTTTATAGACGCTGTATATTCCGTAAGGAATTCTGTGAATAAATATATAATATATAGTCACATATAACAAGTCCATATAGTGCCATCAAATAATTTTCAGATGTTATGTTTGAAACGGTGATCAATTTGTATTGTTCAAAATGAATATACTTTATGGAAATATTGATTACAAATGTGTAAAAAACAGTAAAATTTATGAAAATTAGTACAAAGCTCTTTAAATGCGTACATTTGGTCAGCATATATTGAGAAAACCAGCAGAAGTCTGAATAAACATTTCTTTCAATGCAATCTTCAAAATAAATATTAGTCACAATACCGCATGGAAAACCATACCCGGTAGGCTTGTCAAGGGTACCCGATAATTCAGGGTTACTCGGTTTTCCGTCTTGTCAGATTCGGGTTAATCCTGGCATTTACTTTCACAGAAAAAACCGTAACAGAAAACTCCGCAGATTAACAAAACCCGAAAACCAGGAGACTCGGGTTTCCCCATTTTTTTGATAAGCCTAGTACCCGGTGTGACGGTAACGACAGATTAATCACGAACAGTCCAAGTTTAATTATTTATGAAACACAAGCGGTTATTAAGCGCAGCATTAAACATGCAAGATAAACAAACAATGCACATACATTGGAAATTATCGCTTTCAATAACAACCACTTTAAACCCGTGTGATCATACCGTAAAAGCCATCGTAAACCGTTCCCAGTCTACTAATATTAATATTGGTTTAATTTGGAATTGAGAACATTTATTTGAATAAGACTAGGTTAAGCTATTGTTGGTTCAATCAACAGATACAATAAATAAATCATAATGGGATAAGTGTTAAAACATCAAAATTAACATAAAAATTATCTCAAAATTTGGTCAGACTTAACCTAAAACCTAAGGGTTGAGGGGTTGGATTTCAACCAGAATGGTGGTTAACGGGGGGAGGTTACAATTGAAGGTTTGATCGGTTAGGGAGGGGGGGAGTTACATTGGACCGTAATGGTACGACAAAATAGTATCCGACCGAAGTTTGCAATGGTTTCTATGGTAACCTCTATAAATTTGACTGGATACAACTATCTTTGAATGCAGGTTCTTGCTAGACATTTACAAATCACAAAAAAATGTGATTAATATTGGTGCAAGGGTTTTTTTGGCAGATTTTGACAGGTTCGGAAGAAGATTATGTCAACCCCAAAACCCGTTCTGAATGTTCCGAATTAATAATAAGAAGAAGAAGAAGAAAAGGTTTATTGTTAGTTTCTCTGCATATGTTCTACGCACAATTAGACAAATTGTCTCATTTGATTTGCAATGAGTAGTTCACCCTGGAAGTTGGAAATTGGGGAGTATTAGATAAGAAATCCCACAAAATAGACTTTAAACCTATGGAAGAAGAGCGGGAACGGAGGAAGGCAAGTAATAGTTCTTATCTACTTATTGTTGGTTGAAATGCAATATAATTTGATAAATTTTGCCTAATTAACATAATGGAATGACAATTAGCATATCCAAAGGTCCAAATTATTCTAACCCAACAAAATTCCCAAACACAACCCACCATAAAGCCCACCCATTGTCCTAACTTGCCACCAATTTCAGTCGGAAAACCGTGTGAATTGCACATTGCACCTCATTACGTATACATTCGTCGAGTTCATGTTCGAATGACGGGCGTGGATGATTTTCGAATGTTCTTTTTAAATACAATGCCCCGTCGCTGTTGCCGTCATTGTCGACTACTGTTGTGCATATTTATGAACGCGTTGTTCGATTAGGGCGATACCCTTATAACACCGGGAATAGATCAATTCCGATTAATCTCGTCGGCACCCTCGTCGCAGCGGACGTTCATTGGAAGTTTTATTTACCGCCCGTCTCGCCAACACCATTGCGCTCGTATAGGAAAACACGTGATTTTCAAATTGTGCCGCATGTAGACCCACTTATCAGGAAAAGTCACCCCTAGACGACCGGGGCGACGCTCAGTCTGAGCGTCTTATCGCGCCGGCAACCGCAATAAAAACCGCTATCACAGCGACGCTGAGTAAATAACGTTGATTGACGATGGCTGGCTGTGCGGTTGACGTGCCCGTGACACATTCGATAAACAGCCAAATGGCGCGACCCGCAACTTGATGCCATCTCAAAAGCACGCCCTTCCATAATATTTCGACCGTGCAGCTTCCAGTTTTCACCACTGTGAAGTTAGCAGATTTCACTGACATTAATTAAATGGAATTTAATCGAGTATCGTTTAATTATTATTTAGTTATTATAGTAACACATTTTAGTAGTTTGATCTTGTTGACCTATGATTTATCTGAGGACT
Source organism: Weissflogia rhopalogaster (assembly GCA_019419845.2). Classification (NCBI taxonomy): domain Eukaryota; kingdom Metazoa; phylum Arthropoda; class Insecta; order Coleoptera; family Staphylinidae; genus Weissflogia; species Weissflogia rhopalogaster. Next base: position 8,433 of record WSZQ02099019.1, read on the forward strand.
ATGAATGGGTGCAAGCTTAGGGGCTTGGGTAAGAAAGAGCCCCGTGCCAAACAGGATAGTATTATAATCGTAATCGTTTACAATGGATGACTTTCGGTATTTTCGAGGTTACAATAAAAAATTGAATCCTTAATCCTTGGATTGAAGAAAGCCGGAAAAGATAAATTAAAGGGGTCCCTGTTGGCCTTAATTTTTCATTGATAGTTGCTACATAACCATACTTCTCCATGATATTTTTCAGACCAAGAATGAATTGTTAGGATAAGTCTAGAGTTTACTAAAGAATAGCCCCAATTATAGAGGAATTTATAGTGATCTTTAATATAGAGAGTTTGAAATATATGATGAGCAACCTATTGCCCGCCGAACATATTTATGCGGCCCCCGAAGCATGCTAAGCTAAAGGGGGATTCCCCATTAGAGAATTTGAGACTTTCCGCAAGCATAAGGTTGGCCTCTAATTCGGAGACGTAGGTCGATGTGCGGCCCGGCAAAAATTTAGTATTTTTAATGCCCAATTATAAAAAAGATTGCTCACTCTTATATATAGACTCTCTCCTCATATTCAAATCAGGTGCCGAGCTCTACATTATGATATTAGCGCGAATGACGAACAGACTAGTATCTAGGTACCGTCTCGTAAGTTGATCAAATTAGCTCCAAAGGGGATTCCGACGTCTATTTTCGGGATCTTATGACCCAACTTTGAGAACTACTGCTTTAAAGATTTTTCATTGCCCGACTTTGTGTAGAACTGGGATGTATATTCTGCACCCCGCGGGCCACTTGCGGCACACCGAACATATTTGTGCAGCCTTTAAAACATTCTAAGGTCACATTGGAGAATTTGTGATGGGTCTAGTATAAGGATGACCTATAAATGTGCGGCACGGCAAATAAATTCAACGTTTTCACTGGCTAGATTATAATAAGGTTTTTTAAAATTAATCCTGGGCGGTCAACGCCACTAGCACTGCGACCAGCTTTGATCTATTGTCCATGGACCAATACAAACGGAGATATCCTTTGAAAAGACTAGAATCTCCTTGACCGACTTACCCTTGAATTCAGCAAGACTTAGCTGCTCGCTACCTAGCAAAGAAAGTCTTTCAGGTGCTAGGGATGCACACGTGCAGAGTAGGTGCGGGGTTGTTTCTACCTCCGATTTACATAGTCTGCAGCTTGTGAGGTCGCCTTTGCCAATATTGGTTAGGTGGAACAACACCTCGGCATGACCTGTAAGTAGGCTAAGAAGTAGCCTTATATCGCTTTTTCAATTTTATAATTTCTTGCGCTCTGTTGTGTGATACATGGAGCAGCCTTTTGGCCTGCCTAGGACCCTCTTCGTCCCTTTAGGTGGTCTCGTGACTGGCATGATACCAATTCTTGATCCATTTCTTCACTGTGGGCTTTGATAATCCACAGGTTGATTCAGTGCCATGGAAGGTGGTTTCTGCTCCTTCGTGGCTAGCATATCCGCATTACTATTGCCCACAGTACCTGGGTACCTGCGCACCTGTATTGTGGTAACAAGGTTGCTCAACCCTGGTATAGTCAACTATAGATCAAATGCAGATATATACTTGAATTCTTATCAACTAAAGGGCTATGGTATATAATTTTCGCTATATTTTAAACTTCAAGCGTTGGATAATTCCACAAGTACTGTACTACGCAAACTTTACGCATGTTTACACTGCTATTTCTCTTTCTTACGACTAAAGGTCCCTCTGGGATAACATTCCTAGATGCTCATACGCCGGTCCATTCTCCACTTTTAAGTATCCACTCGCATAGAACTCGGCGGAGGTTGGGTTAGTGAGATTGTGACTTTGTGGAGTGGAGTGGCTTGGTTGTTGTATATTCAGTTAGAAGGCGTATTCATGTACATCCATGAGTCTGTGTATGTGTGCATGTGTATGCCGGCAGCGAATGTGTCGGTTCGTAACAGGATTTAAGTTCATTACCCTCTTTCTAGTTCTATTCCTATTGCCGCATTCGCCCATTGATGTCTTGCGATGCGATGAGATGCACTTCTTTGCGCGGGGCACGCTGTAACCCAGAAATGAAGTGCCTTGCCACCACACGGTCGCAATTGTCGCGCACACATACGAAATTGCAAACCGCTGGTACTCGAATTCACGAACCGTTACGCAGCCACATGCAATTGACACAAGATCAAATTTTCCTCGTGCTCCTTTCGTGTGCTGTTGCAGTGTTTGTAGGCAACTTAATCTCCTGCATTAGAAGCCATTGGTGGGCCATTATTTAACGGGGATTATTATTGTTAAACTATGTATGTAATTAGTAACATTTTTTGTTTTACATTGTAATAACATGATGAAAAAACTTTTTTTGAGTTAATATTCCATAAATGTAACGTAACATGGGATAACTTGGGCCAATTGCGATGGCATACCTTTCTGAGAAGTGAGTAAAATAAAACTACCTTTATGGGATAAGGCGCAGTCCTTAAATGGTTGTCTAGCAATCGTGGGTCAATTCAAATCCACTGTATTGTATTTGCAGTTCTATAATTACCAAAATTCAATCCAGTAATAGATAAAATTATCATTTACCAACAACATGCATATGTTTGTATTTTAGGTGTCAGTTTCATGACGCAAATCCAAAATCAACAAGGTAGGCATGTGCGGAATGAGCTTACAGCATGGTTATTAAAGACGTGGGTGGGTGGAACGCCGCTCCCTGTCGTGAAAGAAAAAATCGTAAGATATAAGCAAGCATTCAAGCGGCATTGATGAGGCAACCGAACATCCACTCGATGAAATAAAGCAAAGCTAAAACGTTCCTTCATCTTCTGCGTGTATTTGTACTTGCATAGAGAATAACATATAAAATAGTGACAGACTATTGCATGCAACAAAGAAGCGTTAGGTAACCATCCAATTGGATTCTAATTTCCGATGGTAGTTATTAAGTAAATATAAACTGAATAGTTTTACCGCACCCAATGATGTATTCGGTTTATTACCAATATGAAATTTTAATTTAGATGTTTAGACTAATACATACTTGTAATTTATGTTGCTTCTTGATTAATGTTGTTAGATATTTATTGTTTTATAAACGAAAAGTTCATCAAAGCAGGACAGTATTCTCTAATCTATTCATTTAGTGCAGGTCTATCTCATATTCACCCTATTCAGTGAAACTACTACACCCTATTTCTATCAACAAAAAAGGGTACTAACTATTCAGAGATAGCAAATGAACAAAAATCATGACCGCTGTGATCTTAGCACAACAAAATACTAGGGCTAGCACAACATTTTAAATGGGGAATTACATTGGAAAGTACTGATTTTATGAAGCGAAAGTATTGACCCAGTGAAATTAATACCGTTTGTTGCAAATTGAAGATTAACTATATAAACTAGGCAAATGAAAATTTAATTATTCTCATAAGGAACACATTGGGACTACACTAAAATCAAAAATAGGGGTTTGGCAGGTGGGTCGGGCAATTCTTTTTTCATGACAATTCTGAATTTGCTTAATTTATGAAGTTAAATCGTCCTTTTCTATTTTTTATTGAATTTTAAATAAGTAATTCTAATGATTATCTTATGGGAATAATTAAATTTTCATTTGCCTAGTTTATATAGTTAAACTTGATCAATCTTCAAGTGCTTAACACCAACGAATTTGTCTCTCAATTTGCAACAAACGGTGTTAATTTCACTGGGTCAATACTTTGGTTCAAAAATTAGTATTTTCCAGTGTAATTCCCCATTTAAAAAGTTGTCCTAGCTCTAGTATTTTGTTGTGCTAAGATCACAGCGGTAAAATCATGGTAAGTCGTGAGGTAACGATAGTCAAGGAAACAATTATAGTTAATTGCTAATTTACAAGCTAAGAATACTGTAATCCTGAAGCTAACCTAATTTAACCTATACCTTTTTATGATATTTAATGAAAAATGCTTGATTAAAACTATGTGAATTTCTAAGATTCGTAATGTGGTCTGGAAGTAGGCCTTAAATAATTGAACCGGTCCAGGTTCGTTCCTGGGATGACTACGATCATTACTCATTGTCAAATTTTAGACTAAGTGTTACAAGGCTCTGGCCTGAATATTTTCAGGGAAATTATTATGAATACCAGGTTAACGCTGTTTCTAGAATCATAATTAGCACTTGGCTCCTACTCCACCATCTAAGCTTCTAAGTATAACTAAATATGAAAGGGAATCATAAAAGAGGAAGGGTATGGAATATGTACTAAATTACAACAAATCATCTGCTGCTTGGAATTGACGAACCGCTATTAAACCTTTTAAATGATGGAAAAACTAGAATATTAAACATGGTTAAACTTGGTTATACAAGGTTATATAGTGTTTCTATTGACTACAAAGTAAATATTGGAAAATATATTATTGAAAATGAGAAAATATTCCACAATTCCATCGTTTTCTAATTAACCACATTTATGATGAACTTCAATTTACCCTTATCAGGGATTCCAATTACGCAGATTTGACCTAGACTGCCAGTTGGCCAATAATAACACATTTCAATTACAGAGATAACACTGCATCAAAATACGCAACTTATAAACTTTCTCAGAGCTGATAACAGTATTTGCACACTTGGCTGCCCAAAAATCCGGCGCTGATCGTCGACACAATCAACCCTCGTCTATGTGCGCTTCATATTTATTGTCGTTTATTTTCAATATTTGCACTCACAACACAATCCCGCTTGTGGGCAATCGAACCACTACCACCATATCCTGCGCCGCATTTGAATAAATACAACCCGGATGCATGCGTATTGATCTTTGAACGCTTAATAACGTTGATAAGTGCTGTCAGCAATGCGCACAACATGCCACTTAATAAAGGGTGGTCCCCGGACCCAACGAATGTTTTCCTGCTAACAATCACCCTCTGTTATCCTGTTTGTACGTTGTGGATGAATGCCTTATTGTCACAATTGTAATGAGAGTAAAAAACGGGATCACGTGATTAGTGGTTCATCGGATATATACGGGTAGTTAAATTGAAATTTATCATCCCTAATTTTCTAGCCTTGCGTTTTCTTGAATAATTTCGAAAATTAAGGAAATAGTATTTCTTTATTTAAAATTCTAATAGAATATAGATATCTTTATTCAAAACAAGATTGAACCATCATTCCCAGAGAGTTCCTGAAAGTCATAACCAGATTTTGATGTGATCAATCTCAGAAGACTTCTGTTAATAGAGATATGCTACACAGAGTAGTAATGTAATTTATTTCGCCTTTTCGAGGCAATATTCCGCGTAATCGGGACAATAAATTATTTATTGACGCTTATTATTTTTCGGGACATTTAATTTAATCGGGATAAAAATATTCATGTGATTGCCAAAGATGCATGTAGAGCAGTGGGATAGTTAGGACACTGCTTAATTAGGACAAAAAGTACTAGCCCCGATGTTTACCGATTAAACAGAATCTTAGAGATTGATTAAAATGCAGTACTTCACAACTCCATAGCCATCGGATATAAATAACAGGAAGTGTTTAACTGTTTGGGTTTAGGGTGTCTTGCCTCGTCAAGCGTTCGGAAAGGAAGGCGCGCATTTTTCCACTTCCGTTTTGCTTCCGTCGCGCATAACATTAAATGCCTGCACTGTACAAAACCGTCCTCGACAATCCCTCCTGCGCTTGTTCAGCAGCATGCTAAAATTATCAGCGTGGCTATTTCCGTGGTGAGATTGTCCGAAATAGAATCACGAAGGGAGATTTTTAAGTGTCATGATCATTTCAAACATTAGAACTTTTTTCCATTCATTTGATTGCCAAACAGTGCTCTCTCTATCTTATTATTAACTCGAGAATATCATCATTATCAAAAAGAAACTATATGTTAAGATCTTTTCAAATCCTGTTATTTGGTTTTCTTAATAAATTAAAACTGTAAATTTAAGTAAAGTTTAAGCAAGCTGTCGGTATCTGGCCCATTAGCTCAGTTGGTTAGAGCGTCGTGCTAATAACGCGAAGGTCGCGGGTTCGATCCCCTCATGGGCCAATGGCTTTTATTGTAATTAAGGGGATAATATCTGATTACATTAGTATTAATCTTTATTACAAGTTAGATGGTTATTTTTATGTAAATTCCGTGGGAGAAAGGGTTGGGGGATGTTCGGTTCGTTGACCACTTCCTTTCTTTTTCAATTTCTAAAAAATCTACCTATTTCGTTGTCATAAAGTGGTAGACCAGTAACAAGTTGAAACCCCTTAAAATACCAAGCCCCCGACGAAATCCAGACATGCAGCGACGCATGCAGATAATAGATAAACATTTAATGGGCCCATTATTATGCAGTGCGCGGAGGAAGAGGGAAGGTGGAAATCACAAAAGAAGAACCAAACGTTTTTATTTCTAACCCAACTTCAACTAGGGGGAGAGCCCTAGTGCACTGACTTTGGGGTAATGAACGATTTACAGGAAATACTTGTTTGAATACTAATTAAAGGGCACTTGAGCGTGATGCGCAATGTCCGCACGTCCTGCTGTGGTTGATCGTAATGTACGTATTTTCATGCGTGGCGAACGCATAAAATCACACGCTGTTATTATATAACGCTTGACTGATGAAGTTCTAGGGTGTGTTGCCGTTTTATGAAGGGGTGGCTTGCTTCGTTGATTTTCTTCGTTCCTGTCCAAACTTGGGGTCTCTCTCCCCTTACCAAAACAGACGAACGGGCAGTGTAGACGCATTGCGATGTGTCTGGTAATCGGCAGGTAGAATCTTCAATCTCGACCCTTTTTTGGTAGACAGCGGACAGACACGCAACACAGGTGTAATTACAAGTGGTCAACCTGTTGGACGCGAGGAAACAAATTGCATTTGTCGTTTTAGGTGTTTTCTGTGTTTCGTGGAAGGGAAGTATGTTGGGGACGTAAATCGGAATGTCACAACTTGACTTTGAACAAATTCTTAAAATTTGTGTATGGTACTAATCTCTTTTTGATTTATAAATTTATTTCATTTTATAAATTGTTTACTTATACGCGTATGCTTCATCAGAAGAAATACATTGTTTTATAAGTTATGCCTTATTTCCTCCTGAAGCAAGTAGATATTCTTTGTATTGTCAAACCTTTAAATCTATTGAAAGCGCTTTATACTTTTTATAAGCTCCTTGAACCAAACTATGATCATACCATGGTTATATGAATAGCCCTCCCTCCTTTCTCTTATGAAAAGGCCGACTTCGAATCGCTAAATTCCCTGTTTTTGTTCGGCTTTGTGCGAAATGTACTGATAAAGATATATTTTTGGCTTTTGTCCCTCCCCTGGTTAAAGTTTGAATCCAGCATTACACTATCAATGAGTAAGTACATTTGTAACCTCTCTTGTCGACGTGTCTTGAACCTAGTTTTTTCGGGTGTTTCTTCGTGATTGCTCTGCTGGTCAACTCAATAAAGCCCTTTGGATAGAGCCTCGCGACTCTGCAAATGACACGCATTTACAAATATTGAAACGAAAATATCGCTATTTCCTATTGCATATATGGAAATTTATTAATATCGATATATTTATGACATACCTACTACTGTACTTATCTATATTTCCCACCCTTTAAAACAAGTTTTGGTAAATTTTAATTGATAACAAATCAAAACGATGTAACATTGTTTGATATCGATCTACCTTATATTTGTTTATTAAGGACTTTAAGCTACCTCCGGAAATTAATCATTTTTGAATTGCCATATTAAAAGGAAGCCCAACTTAAATTCAATTTTACAAATGAATTATTTACATTCCGCTCTCAGGCATTGCACTTCCTCGCAATACTAAATTGTTGATTTGCATTTG